>CAHIKZ030000899.1:227500-250000 GCA_903632075.3 Acanthosepion pharaonis | reverse complement strand
AAAACAGTAATTACAAATATACCTAGTAAAAGTTTTAAACTATCAGTTGAAGTTTAAGAATTAACTACAGTTTAATTGATACTGATCAAGCTATTTGTTTAACCAATTGGCAGATATGATTGAATATTTTTAAAAGCACAAAGAAAAATTGATAATTGCTGTTTGCAATTCATCCATTTGCAGTGATAAATGTGAAAAATAAATTCATGAAGCTGAAATAGTAGTGGTATTAGCCGAAGTGAATTGATTAAAAAAAAATAATGAAGCAGTTGGTTGGGCAGGTTTTCTCAAAAATAATATACAAAGCTTAATAAAAAGGGATTGAGTGTTTAGACAAGCCTTGTCTTTTGTTAAAGGAAATTTTAATGACAATCTATGTATGAAAGAAAAGAGATTTTAGAATGAAGTTTTTTTTTTCAGAGATGTTTGTTACTGTTTTGTTTGTATTAACTAATCTGATGAATAATCATAATTTCTAAAGAGTAGAATAGATTGCAATGAGAGTAGGTTTGCTCAACACCACAAATTACTACATAACTAAAACATTAACTTAAAAACTGGAGTCATATTTGTAAATAGACTAGAAAGAGCAATACAAATGCAGAAGGCTGTGTACCTCTGTTTTATAGATTATGCAAAGGTGTTTGATAAAGTAAACCACAAAGATCTGTTGGAATTGCTTAGCAACTTTTTTTTAAAGCAATTTACCCCAAGCAAGGCAGGTGTGCCACTAGCATGCAAGGGGTTACAGATGATTGAGAACAAGAGTAAAGAGGTGTGAAAGAAGAAAGGATAAAGAGAAGAACAGGGAACAAGATCAAGATATCAGATGTTGATTGACATTACACTTGAATATTTGAAGATTATAGTTATTGGGGAAGCAAGCAAGGGGCAGAGAGTTCCACAGATGAAGTGCAAGAGAAGAAGCTGTTTGAGTAGAAAAGACAGTTACATTTAACCGCTTCTGTAGAAGTCAAGTGACTTACCTGCTAACCTGGCAGCATTCTTGTGTTTTATTGGAAAAGTAAGCCAGCTAATTTTACCTCATTTATAAGAGAGTACCTAATGCACCAGTTGGGTTGGTCCATTTTGCTAAAATAGACCTGCCCAACACATTTGCATGAGTGGTCTCTATTCACCTATATATCTCTCCATCAAATGACTCAGGTCAGTTTTTACTTGTGATTACACCAGTCTACTTGTGTGTCATACCACTTGTAAGCTAACCAATATTCTACAGTTTCGACTGAAAAGGTGAGACTGAGATGGCAACCTCATAGCTTGCTTAAATTCATGCAATCTGGAAACCAGCAAAAGTAGCTCATTGGAACAGTTGTCATGAAAATACTTGTAGAAGAGACAGTGGGAAGCCATGGCATATCTGTGAGAAAGCAACTGTAGACTAGATACCAGATCAGATTGCATATTCATCTATGAACTTTAACATATTTGGGAAGGATATTAGAATAATCATGAACCTATACTGGCAGAAAACCACCTGCATACAGACAGAAAATGAGTTCAGGAGGTATACAAAAATAGAAAGGGTGTAAGACAAGAATGTGACTTATCCCACCTATACAAATATGCAGATGACACAGTGTTGATAGCAAACATGGAAAGAAAACTACAAAAATTCCTGCAGAAGTCAGTGAAGGAAACTGAAAAGGATGGATTAAACATGAACTGCAAGAAGACAGAATGCATGGTTGTTAGCAAAAGGAAGAGTCAAAAATGCAAATTACAAATTGGGGATACTAAAATCAAACAAGTACAAAAATTTATCTAGCTGGGATGGAAAATGTGACACTGAAATCTGAAGTTACATTGAGATGGCCAAAGATGCTTTCCAAAAGCTAAGCAGAATATTAAAAAAAAGACTATGAAGAGGCTTGAAGCAACAGAAATGTGACTCTACAGAAGATGGATCAAATGACAAGGTTTTTAAAGAAAATGCAAACAAAATGGAAACTTAGCATCAGAAAGAGGCAGTTGAAATTTCTAGGAAACATAATGAGGAAGGAGGGCTTGGAAAATCTGATACTTACAAGACAGACTGAGAGAAAAAGGTTCAAAGGAAAACAATATGTAACATACTTGATAGGCTTGAATAAATGGATGGCAGAAGAGGGTCTGAGAGAAATAACAAAAAGACAAGACACAATGGAAAGGAAAATGTGGAGAGTTATTACCGTCTACGATCCTGATGGGACACAGCACATAAAAGAAGAATTAACACCTCACTCCTTGTTTTGCTATTGCTTTACACAAGATCGTTAGGTAGGTTGCTTGATGTTTTCTTCTGCTCCTCTTGCCCTCTACATGAATTTCAAATTCTCCACAGGATATTTCTTCATCATGTGTCCCAAAAATATCAACTGCCATTGTGTTATACTGGAACACATCTATTATATTGTTAATAGACTCTCCCATCTATAATAAGTAGGAGTAGTAGCAGTTGCCGGTCGCTCACTGAGTTGGTCAGTCAGTCGATGTCAGACATTAAAGTATCAGCCACCACAACTAGATTGCTGCGTCATTAACTATTATATATGTCGAACCTTTTTAGGACTGACTTAGTGAAATACAAGCCTCCACTGTGAAACTATTCTATAACACATTGTCTGCTTTTAAATACTTTGAATTGGTGAGGACAATGTCTGCACTTTCACACAGCTGCCAGTATACTGGCCAATTGGGTTCAAAGGGCTACAACTTTCTCATTGCTCACATGTTCTTACCATGCTATTCTGAGCATACTTCTGTAATTAACATTCTGAACCTGGTTGTATCTGATCTATGCATTTTTCAGATTAAATATATTGTAAGGCAATAGAAAAGCAAGAGAAATACTTAGCTTTCCACTATCTTGTATATAAAAGAAAGTCTATGAAAGCTAAATTATAAAAAAAAACTGATTCCTCTGGTAGGAAAGTTCATCAAATGCATCGTAATCAATGAGCTAAAACTTTGAAGGGAAAAATGTTGTTTAAACATACTGGATCCAACAAGATAGATATTTGACAGTGTAGGGATAAAGAAGGTGATTATCTCCCTTTGGTGGAGATAATTCACATGGGTCACATGACAGACTGCTTAGTGACATCACTTCATACAGTGATGAAAGCAGCAGTCAATTTCAGTTTGTTTACAGTAGCCAAACATAGAGGTTGCTTTCTTTAGGTTAAATATGCTTCCCCAGCAGATTACAAGTCCATGGTGCAATTTCCCTTTGGGAATATAGCTTTCCCAGATATAGACAGAAACTCCAGCTCAGAATCTTCAATTTGAGAAAACCCAATACTCACTGTTTTCTCATTCATAGAAAATGTCTTCTCCTGGAACATAGATGAATCCAGCCCATTTGAATTTGGAGTCCTACACATGGCTTCTCCAGACACAGGAGTATCTCCATATCATATACAAGACACTTCATTTTTGTTTCTCCTTAGACTCTGCTTTGCTGAGTACATATATGTGACATATATGTGCATGGGAAATATGTATATGTATATATGGTTTTGTGTATGTATTAGTAGTAGAAAAGTGTCTCTGAGAACAAAGTATGTTTTCCAGTCATTTTTCTTTCAGCCATTGTGTTCCATCTGTGAACTATGGTGTTATTATATCACAGATATAAAATGGGGGAATAATTCTTTCTTCTCTAGCTCTCCCCCATTACAACAGAAAGTAGTGAGAAGGAAAATCAGTCTCTAAAATTCCATCAGAGGGTTAAAACCCATTTTCAAGAAAATGACAGAATATTAATTTCAAATATTTTTAAGCTAAATTTTTAAAAACCATCTCTAAAATGACATACAATGACTTATGGCCATATCATGTTAAAGCACCAGTTTCTGTATGAATACTGAAGTTAAGCAATGTTGAGCCTGATCAGTACCTAGATAGGTGACCACCTGAGAATACCAGGTTCTATAAGCTTGCATGTGTGGTTGGTGTAATGGATAATGGCTCAGAATTTTTAATTGGAGTTCTAATTCCAGTTGGGTTTGTTATACTCACTTACATACAAATACCCTTGGGAAAGGTATGAATCCACCTAGCTATGGGTTAATTAGTAAGACTAGTATCACTAAAATCTTTATTATCTTCCCCACCCACCAAAAAATAAACAAAACTGTGTTATGTTCCAGGTCCTTGTACCACGGTGATAGTCCAAGTTAGAACCAATAAAGAAGAACTCGAACACGGATATGGAATAACACAGATATATTACAAACAGGAATATATACAGAGAAGTAGAAAGTATTAGTATGAACAATCAGATTTAGTAGGGAGAACAATGTAGTCTCAACCAGTATCACTATTCCAATGTCTTGTAGTAATTATCTGAATGCGACTCTGTTTCGGACTGCATCTGACTCGACTCTTGACTGACTTCTAACTGACTGACAAACTCCTGATGGACATCACTCCAGACTGAACGGTATTTAGTCACCCCACCACGAGGGCATCATGTGGCACAAGGCCAGTTTAATGTGGGATCTCCAAGCCCATGGGCTCGGCCAAAAAATAAGCTCTTTGAACCTGTATAAACGGGTTCAGGGTCGGTTTACCTCCCCGAAAGAGACTCCGCCCTTCAGCATAGCCTCGTTCGGGTTCCTCCCCACCCGAAGGCAGAGAGCTCAACCAATCAGCCGGTTGCTTGACTTCAGACTGAACTCTCTGCTTCCTCTTGAGGCACAGTATTTATTACATATGGAATAGTCCATTATGTTATTATGGGTAAGGTCCCATAACAAACTGCATACAAAATATTCAGATTTTGGTATTAAATAACCCATAGAAATGTTGATATGCCACTAAACAAAAACAACCAAGCCAAACCAAACCAAAATGACATGCAAAATTATGTAAATCTTAAAAAGTTGCCATGGCAACTAAATGTCAAAACCATCTTGAACCATCTGATATTAAATATAAAAGTCTCCAGAAATACATCATGATGTCCTTTGGGGTTGTGACATCGTGGATATAGGAGTTAGTTAAACACGTTACTGTCATTTAGTTGTTGTCAGTTCAATCCCTAGATTCAGGTTGTGAAACCGTGTTTGAACAGGAATGAACAGTAACAGATCTCACTGGGACAATATAAAATGATAATCAACAGATATCCCAATTTAGGCGAATAATGGACACCTGATGATGATCAGAGGGTACTTGGCTGAAACACTGTGTCTATAATAGCATTTGTAACAGCCAAGATGAGAACAACAGTTCAAAATAAGCATATTTTAAAACTATGTTTTCAAAATAATAAACTTGCAAGTCAACAATAAATCCAACTGCAAATATCCACCAAGTTTTGTCATAAAAATTTAACATTCTCTCCTAACAAAGAAGTTTTAAAGCTCCAGGACTTCATCAAAGAGATAAAAGCACTTGTAACTTTGTCTTTTTCCCAGGAAGTTGACAGTTCCTCTGCTTGACAGAACAGGAATACAATAATGTAAGTGTGAGAACAGAACAGCATCAAAAAGAAAACCAAGAAATACAGAAATCTCTTGAGAAGAAATCAGCCATGACTGAAAACTTGGAATGAGAACAATATGTCCTTCAGCTTGAAATACTGATCAAGATTCTCTGAATGCTAACTGAATACATTTGAGAACAAGTGAGGGCACTTCAGCTTGAATGTTGTGATGAAAACAACAAAGATGAGGAAATTGATCAAAAAGAATCACTGTATAATAACTTTTGATGAAGAATCTTTTTTGTTAGTGGTTTTAGTCAGTGGTCACAAAAAATGATGTCAGTCATGCAAGAAGATTTTTGCAGTAATTGTTTTAAGAGAGGAAGTGAAAGAAGAAGAAAAATAGAAAAGGAAAAAAATAGGAAGAAAGAAAGAAGAATAAAAAAGTAAACACAAGCGTGAAAAAGAAAAAAAGGAAAGAATGAAAAAGAAAACAGGAGAGTGTAACAAAGAATAAAAGAAAAAAAAGAAGAAAAAAGAAAAAAGAAGAAAAAAGAAAAAAGAAAAAAAGAAAAAGAAAGACAAAAGAAGAATGAAAAACAAAGAATGAAAAAGAAAACAGAAGAGTGTAAAAAAGAAAAAGAAAAAAAGGAAAAAGTAGAAGGAAAAAAGAAGAAGAAAAAAGAAAAAAGGAAAAAGAAAAAAGGAGAAAGAAAAAAGGAGAAAGAAAAATGGAGAAAGAAAAATGGAGAAAGAAAAATGGAGAAAGAAAAATGGAGAAAGAAAAATGGAGAAAGAATGAAAACAGAAAGAATGAAAAAAAGAATAAAAAAGGAAGAATAAAGAAAAAAAAGAAAATAAATGCTGAAGCCTTGTGATGAAGAGGAAATCTATGTAGTTGCCTATAACACATTCAGAAAATTATGGGCACATGGCTGAATGGTTAGAACATGAGTATTTTGTCCATGAGACAAAGTTCAAATCTCACTATGATTGGGAAATAGACAATTGAAATTTCTAGGAGAAATAATGAGGAAAGAGGGCTTGGAAAATTTGACACTTATAAGACAAATTGAAGGTAGGAGGGACAGAGGAAAACAATGCATAACATACCTAGTGAGTGTATGGCAGAAATGAATTTAGGAGGGATAAAAAAAAGACTTATTTGCTAAAACCTATACAGGACAGGTTATTGTAGAGAGCCATGACTGCCAATGTCTTCAAGGGACACATCATATAAAAAAAGACTTTTTAATAATATCAGCCTGGGAAGGTGATCCCAACATGGAGCATCAATGAGAAATGAAGTGTCTGATCCAAGACATACTACTGTCTGATTCAAGCCACAAGTCATCATGACTGTGGATTTGAGCTTACTGACCTTGTTTAACCACTGACCACACCAGATGATGCACTTTAATAGCTGTAACTAAGGTATGCCAAGCATAGGTGCAGTATATTGATCAATTTATTTGTTTGTTTAATGGCCTATCTACACATTATGGGTCATTTAAATGGTGAAATTTAATTTTCTTTGGAGCTTTAAATTAATAAAAATATATTATTCTGCTTTCACAATTGAATACATGGTAGATAATACTCAGCTTTTGTGCATATACTTGTTTGTGTGGACATAATTACTATAGGCAGTCATGTGTGTGTTTTATATTTTAGTTTTGTTAAAGTTATATTTTGGAATATAGTTCAATTTCTTTAAGAAATTATAGGTTATTATATGAATTAATGTCATGAAAGAGTTCTTTCATGTTAGTTTTTGATTGGTTGATTTTGTTTAGCAGCATATCAATCTCCATATTTGTTTAGCATATCAAGGTTATGTAATGATGAAATCTATTTTGAACACAATTTTATGGCATCAACTACAGATAAAATTTATTGTTGGTCATTTTGCTATAAAAATTATTGTTAATTCTGCTTTAAAAATGTATGGTTGGTAAATTTTAGTATAAATATGTATTGCTGGTATTTTTATAATTTACAATCTTCCAACGTCCTTGCTACAAGATGTAGTTTATCATTATAACCAAGGCTATAGATCCACTATAAAGCATGGGTTTAAACTACACTTATACTGAAGAAATGCAAATATGCCTGAGTTGGTGTTAGCAACAGGGATTTGCTAGCTACCCTTGAAGATGAGCTTACTCTGAAATGTGATGTCAACCATTATGATTTGGAAAATCAGGTAAATTTATATTCTTAAAAAGATCCTGGATTTTTCCGGGGAGAGATAAAGATGCCAGAATCCTAACAATCATTATGGGCGAAATCAGAAGAAACTTTCAGTTGAATTACAAATTATTCTGGCATTTTATATTTTTTTAAATAATTTTTGAGAAAATATGGCAAAATAAGAAAAAAAAAAAGAAAAAGACAAATATGTTTTTCTTCAAGCAAGTCAAAAGATTCTTATAAACAAAAAACAGACATAAAAACCTGATGCCAAAGACAGTTTAAAACCATTTGCAACAGTGAACGTAGAATTAATATTCATCTCAAGTGAAAATCTCCAAGTTTTATGTTGTTTCCATAGATTTTCTTTTTTCTTCTTTTTGTTCTTTTAATTTGAAGTGAGCGAAATAATATTGAAAATTCAGTCTTTTCTTGTCATACCGGATTTTAGAATCATATGGCCATAAAAAACACTAAAGATAAAAACAGAGACAATGGGAGTTTTAATAGAGTGGAAGATATTTTTTTAAAGAAATGAAGAAATTAGAAAAACAAAATGACGTGTAGAAGTTTCTCAGCTATCTTTCCTTATACAAACATTATTAATGCTTGTCTTTCTTTGTTTTTTTGATTGACAGTCAATTCCTGCAGGAAAAAGCAAAAATATCTTGCCTCTAAGTGTTTCAAGAAATGCACTTTATCATAAAAAATATCACCAAATCATTCATTACAATATAACCAAACCATGGAGTGAAAGATGTTCCTTAACTGAATGAGAGAATATACTGAGAAAAAAAAATGTTGAAATACTTTGTCTTTTTATTGCTCTTAGGTATTCCCTACCACTTGTTAATTTTGGAACCCTTCATCATGCTTTTTACAATACCACTCCTGTTAATTAAATTTTGACTATTCATAGTCCCCCTACTCATTGCTTGAAAATTTTGTTTTGAAATATACTGTGGTTGGAAACTATACCACAGCAAATTTTCTTTTTCGTGAAATATCTTATGTATTTGATTTATGTAAAGTATAAACTTTATATAAAGAAAGTTTGTGTCACACCAGAAAGTTTTTCTCGCCTTAGTCCATCCTTCAAATCTATAAATCAACCATTTGGCCTCGCATGGAATACTGCTGCTGCCATATTTAATCTGGAGCCCCCGCTGTACATCTTAAGGTCCTCGACAGAATCCATAGACATATATGCAATGTGATTGGCACTGATCTGGCATCTCACTTACAGTCACTCTCTCACAGATATGCCATTGCTTCCCTCTGTCTTTTCTACAAATACTTTCACAGTCACTGCATTAATGTGCTACTTTTGCTAGTTCCCAAACTGCATGAATTTAAATGTGCTACTAGGTTAGCATCTCAGTCCCACCCTTTCACTGTTCAAACGGTTAAATGTAGCCGTCTCTTCTACTCCAATAATTTCATGTCTTGCACTTCCTATCAGTGGAACTCCCTTCCTCTTACTTTCTTCCCTGATAGCCTTAATTTCCAAATATTCAAATGCAAAGTCAATCGACATCTCCAGATGCTTTGATCTAGTCCCCATCCTTCTCTTCATCCTTTCCTCTTTCATGCCTCTTTATTCTTGCTCCCACCATCTGTAACCCCTTGTGTGCTTGTGGCACTCCTCCCTTGCCTGGGATGAAAAGCTTAAAAAAAAAAAAAATATTGTGTGAGTTGAATTGTAATCTCATCAAATCAAAGTGTTAATCCTGGACTTAAAGAGACCATGATTGTATTTGTCAGGATTGATTTGCTTTCTATGTTTTATCCATCCTTTGCAGATTATTTAAAATCAGAAAATATTTTCAGATTGCCAGAATTCTTTTTGAGATAATAATGGTTCAGTGATACAAGTCTTACTGATTAATCCATAGCTGGAGGAAGAAGAGGTGGATTCATACCTTTCCTGGAAGTATTTAAGTGAATATAACGAACCCAGAGAAAATGAATCAGGTGCTCATCTCCACAATGACCCTATGACCACACCCAGCCATAATACTGATATGATGATCAAAATGCATTCAAAATTTTGGGGTGGATATTCCTATCCATATTTTATAGCATTTTTTTTTTTTAAGCATTTCACCCCAAGCTAGGTGGGAGTGCCATTAGTCCGCCGGGGGTTACAGAGAGTGAAACTAAAAGAAAAGACTAGGTATGGGAGGGTTGCGGAAAGGATAAAAAGAAGAATGGGATCAGTGCATCAGAAGATGATGATTGATGGTGCATTAAAATTTTTGACGATAATAGTTATCAGGGAAGCAAGTAACAGGAATGGAGTTCCACTGTTGGGAAGTGTAAGAGAAAAAGCTGCTGGTGTAGAAAAGGTGGATAGATTTATCTGCTTCAACAGTAAAAGGGTGGAATAGAGATGCCAACCTAGTAGCACACTTAAATTCATGCAGTTGGAGCAGCAGTGAAAATAGCTCGTCAGAGTGATTCCTATGAGAAAATTTGTAGAATAGACAGAGGGAAGTCACATCACATCTGTAAGAAAGTGACGGGAGCAGAGATGCCAAGTCAGGCTTGACTGCATTGTACATCCTTCTTTGGATGTTGTCAAGGACCCAGAGATGAAGAGCAGGGGCACCAGACCAGATGTGGCTACAGTATTTCATGCATGGATGACTGGTAGATGTGTAGGATGGTCCCAGTTGAGAAAAATCTTCTGGTACAACACAGAGAACCAACGTTCCTTGCAGAAAATGCAGCAATTGATTCAATGTAGCCATTCCCCCTTAAGTCAGTGAAAAACATGACGCCTAGAAGGCACAGTGAGACACTCTTGTGAGGTCTAGCATCAACAATGTTGATAAGGGTCAGGGAAGTTTCTATGTTGGTTAAATGAGAGATGTTTCATTTTGGAGGCATTAAAATTTACAAGCCATTTCCTGTCACAGTTAACCACGGATTGTAGGTTCTCTTTGAGTCCAACAGCCAACTTTGTCAGCATTGCCGGATTTACTATTGAGACAGAAGTAATTGGCAGAGTCATCTGCATAGATGTTTATTTGAGAGTTTAAGATATCAGGAAGATCATTGAAGAAGATCAGAAACAGTGTAGGACCCAGGATAGAGCCTTGGTAAAACACATGTTCATATGAAAGGAACTGGAAGAGAGCCTGTTCAAAACATGTTATTGTGAAACATAACCAAACACTACTGCTTATTAGATTTTCTCATATTTTTTTTCAATCATCCCCACTTTTATTTGGCACTAAGGGGGACTTACAATGTTTGGCAACACCTTTACATTGTTACCAAGTATCATGCTGTGGTCATCTTCTAAAGATGTTTACAATCACAGTTGTATTAATTTATTTCTATTTATTATTCATTTATTTTTGCTGGGTGAAAGGAAACTCTACCATTAAAAAAAAAAGAATGAATATCTATTTTTTCAAACTCCAAGGAGAAATACATTTCATCAAAAACATTTCAAACATGGTTTTAAAAACTTCCTTCTTTTAATCTAATTTTTAATTCATGATATATTTTAAATGCAATATTTAGGCAACATTTGTTCATACAAACCTTCTATTAAATATAATGATTATATCAGGAAATGGACTTGCCTATTGCTGTGATATCAGTGTCATCTGATATCTTGTTAAATGGAAATATCTAAGCTGTCACAAAAATTGTTTCAGGCATTTATTTGTCCTGATGATTATCAATTAAGTGAAGTGGCCTTCACAAGGACCATGACAAACAACCCTGACAAAGAAGGTCACTGAATGAAGTCATACCTAAATTACTTTTTTAGACAAAGTACAATGTTCTCTATAAGACTGTGGTCACTACCAGAGAGAGACAAGAAATAACCTGGCTGCAATGCTACAGGACTTGACTGTTCACCTCTCCTTGCCTATGCTTCATCTCTGCATCATTTGTCTATAGCAGTAGGTTACAACTAGAATAAAAAAAAATTTTATTGCTGCAATTGGATCATGGTATTAATTCATAGGTGAAGATCTGGCCAAAGAGTTATTTTTAAGCTGCAAGTGTTTTACTGGAAGAAGATGCACCCTGAGAACGAACCTGATGTTTTGTCTGAGCTGCAATACTGCACTATTTTCAGTTGAAAAGTAAAATGGAATTTTCTATAGCCGATGTTTTATAAGTTGTGTTGCTGGCGGGTTTAGTTAGTAGAAACCTTACTGCTTCCTGAAATGTCCATTTTTTTATTTTTATATATTTTACTATTGTTCACTCAATACAAGGTCTGGGGTAGAGGATTACTGAATGAGGCTGTTGAATGGAGATAAACGTTGACACAAGACTTGTGTTTATTCAACAAGGTAGTGTTTCATGACAAGAAGCTGTCTGAATTGATTTGTCTTCTTAGTAATAGAATCTGAAGGGACTGAGGATGACTCTACCCTGTATATGCGGTAGGGTGAGTCTTAGCTGTAAATATCTGAAATGGTTGAACATTTTTTTTAGCTTTTAGGTCCTCCTATGCTGTTGAGCATATTGGGCAGCAAGATTTCTCCAGCATCATCTGCTATTTATTCTATATCATGGCAATTTGAGAATTCATTGCCTTTAGATCATCTTGAAAAGATTTTTTTTCTGCAAGGTGTTCCTTGTCTATGGCAGTGAATGCTAGACAATCTCCTCAAAGATGAAGAGTCTTGAAGCAACAAAAACGTAGATCTACAGAAAGATGCTGAGGAGACCATGGACTGAACATGTGAGCAAAAACAATGTTTTGGAAAAAATGCAAACAAATAGGAAACTTACACTTAACATCAGGAAGAAGCAGTTGATATTTCTGGGGTACATAAAGAGGAAGGAGGTCTTTGAAAACCTGATACTCACAGGACAGATTGAGGAGCAGAGAAATGTAGCATATTTGATGACGATTGATGGATGGTAGATTAGGGTGTGGCAGAAATAACAAAGGACTAAACTTATTAAGAGCTACAATGGACAGGAAGGTGTAGAGAACCATGATTGTCTACATCTTGAAGGGACATGGTACATAAAAGTTCATTGGCCTTTCTGAGTTTCATTCTATCTCAAGTGAGATCCATCTAATGGTTGTTTTCAAGTGCCATTGATCAGAAAGAGGCAGAATGTGTCCAGCCGCCATAATTTATCTATCTGAAACAATTTCAGAGAGAGCAGACATTCCTGTGCCCTTCTCCAAACATCATCATTAAAATGGTCTTACCAATTAATCTCCAAAATCTTTCTTGGGCTTCTTTGATGCAAAACATTCAGTTTCTTTGTGATGATATCTGAATGTTTCCATGATTCACTTACATAGATGGAACTAAGATATGTAGGTAAAGGCTTGTCTCAGCTATCCTGCTCTGTCATGCTTTTTCAACTAAAATAGTTCTATTGCAAATATATAGAATTATAGTTAGAATGGATGGGGAATGTCTGTGAAGCTTTTTGGTGAGTTTCCCCAGGTGTCCAATGCTGTTTAATATCAGGTAGATATTCTTGTAAAAGAACCTGCCTAATACTTTAGATAAACATTCGCCATCTTTAAGGACAGATAACAGTGAGACAATCCTGGGAGAATTGGAAAGCCTACCAGGATTCATCATTGGTGGCCACAATCTTAGCAACATAAGATACACAGATGACACAGTGCTGATAGCAGACTTGGAAAGGAAACTACAAAACCTCCTACAGAAAGTAGTGAAGAAGAGCGAGAAGAAAGGACTAAGCGTAAACTGCAAGAAGACAGAATGCATGGCCATCAGCAAAAGATGAGCCTGAAAGATGAAGTACAGTTCAGGAATACTAAAATCAAGCAAGTGCAGAAATTTAAATATCTGGAAAGTGTTCTGACAGAGGAAGGTAAGTGTGACGCTTAGATCTAAAAACATATGAAGATGGCCAAAGATGAATTCCAAAAGCTAGGCAGAGTATTATGAGACAGGAGAGTTTCATTAGTAACAAAGAAAAGAGTGCTGAACTGCAATGTGATATCTGTCCTTTTTTATAGCAGCTTATGTTGGATGATCATCTCAAAGATGAAGGAAAGACTTGAGGTAGCAGAGGTATGGTTCTACAGAAGGATGATGAGGATACCTTGGACTGAACATGTGAGCAACGATGAGATTTTGGAGAGGATGCAAACAAAAAGGAAACTCATACTTAACATCTGGAAGAGGCAGCTGAAATTTCTGGGACTTGTAATGAGAAAGGGGGGCTTGGAAAATCTGATACTCACAAGACAGATAGAAGGAAAGAGAGACAAGGGAAAGCAATGCATGACATAGTTAACAGGCTTAAGAAAGTGGCTGGCAAAACAGGGTCTGGGAGAAATAACAAAAAGTTGAAGCTTATTGAGAGCTACAAGAGACAGGAGGAAATGGAGAGCCATGATCATCTATGCCCTGAAGGGACATGGCAGATAAAAGAAGCATGCTATGACTTTGGAACAGATTTAAGCAAAAAGTAACCTTTCAGTTCAGATGCATTTTAACACCTATATGTTTGGATTTAAATAAACTTTAATGATCGTGGATTACCTTCCTTTGATGTAAAGGTCTCCCAAGATTTCTAATCAATTTTTCCAGTTAAAAGTGGCAGGTTACTGCTTTATTGTCAACCTAAATTTGATGGAAATTAGAAGGGTTACCACAGATTTGTGTGATATGTTTACATATGGCTCCATGTGTGTGTGTGTGTGTGTGTGTGTGTGTCTGCACACATGATGGGGGTGCTGAAAATTTTTCGATTCAAATCATTTCCAAAAATCTTAACAAAAGATCAAATAATATTTTGGGGAAGAGTTCCTTAGTCAGGTTGAGTAAATTTCAACACCCCCTGTATAAATGTAACAATATTTTTTTAACTTTTTATTTTCAATATTTTGTTAAAAATGCCAACAATAAACATTTGAAATTCTATAAACATCGTATTTTTTTGTTTTTTTTAACTCTCTTAGACTTTTACATTGAGCTCACAATATTCTTCTAATATATATGAAGCTAATTTATATAAAATGTCTTTACTGCATCTGTTTCTCACTGATACGATAGCAATTTATATATGCAGGTAATTACAATATTCTATTTGCATATAAAAGAAGCAGCTCTAATTAGCTTTTAACAAGAAATTAATTCATGACACTTTTCCTGCATTAGTCTATTGAGCACATAATTACTTAGGATATCTTTACTCTTATTCTGTGTTATTGTTTGAAATTCTGAGATGAAATATTTTCATTATTCTATACTTTTAAATCCATTGCACTTGTCTGTTTTTTAATGCATTTTAGTTCATATATATTGCATCAGTCTGTCCATTGTTCTAGTCATAGTTCTGCCAGCTCAGGTATTTACAGCTAAGACACATCATGCCATATGCACAGGGACAAACCATCCTCATTCCCATTCTATCCCATTTGTAAAAAGTCAGGTCAATTCAGATAGCATATTCCTAGCAGACGCTACATTATCTAACAGTCTCCCCAGAATATAATTCCCTGAACACAACAATCTTTACTACTTCAAGTCAGTGCTCAACCGTTACTTATTGTATGTGTTGCATAGCCCCTCATTCTGAGGAGGTCCTTTGGTTGATGGAGTTGATTCCATGACATTGTATCTCCTCTCTTGGCCCCTGATCACCAGTTGTTTTGTTTGGAGATAAAAGAGACATCTAAAAAAGGATTTTAAACTTATTTATTTTATTAAACACATCGATGTGTACATTTTGAACTAGCACTGATACTGAAGACCAAGTTCCAAAACACGTCTACATTGTATAATGTGTAAAACTTAACCCCTCAATCACTAATTCTAACATTCCCATGCTAGTTTTAACTAATCAAAAGTGACTTCTTTTGTTTTCCTGTCTCTGACCTCAAAGATCAAAATGAGGAAGTCACAGGAAAATACAATTTTCTAAAAAATATTAATTTGCTAGACTATTATTTAACGCATATATCTTCATAATTTGTACACCTTCCCCATCCTTTGTCCATTACAACCTCATTTAACCCTCATCTTTGAATGGCTTATGAGCCTTATATGGAATAAATATGTGTATTTGGTGGGCTTGAGAAGTTACTGAGTATGCTATATTTTCTTCTTTGTCTACTGCACAAGAAATTTGTTGGATTTAGATGTTTGTAGTGAGACTATGAAAAAGATGACTGAAAAATATATAATCCAATATGGTGTGTCAAAAATTAATAAAAATAAAGACATCAGTCTAAGAAAATCTATAAAATAAAATTCTTAGCCAATCAGACAATGATATAGGAAAGTTGAAGAATATGTTGACTGAATTATGAGACTACAATAAACAAACCTAAAGAAAATAGTTTTAAAAAAAAAAAAAAAAAAAAAAAAAAAAATCGAGAGAATAGTGAAATCCCTTTGTATCAGAGACTCAGAAAAAGTTTTTTTAATAAAAAGTGGAAAATCTATTATTTTAAGCCTCCAATTATTTGCTTGAATTTGTCATCCAGGAGCTGGCCAATGATGTCTGAAAATGTGTCTCTGAATTTAACATGTCTTGAGGATCGACATGGGATAAGTGGTACTGACCTCTGAGGCCAATAAAAGTTGCAAATTCTTAAATTTTTGAAAGTTTCAATAATGATAGATTCATGAATTCTGGAAAAACAGAAGACTATAAGTATCTTTTTAGATCAATAGATACAAAGTATTGCAATCTAATGTATTGGAATTAATTTTGAATAATTAAAAATATGAACAAAGTATTGTAATCAAATGTGTTAGAAGTAATTCTGAATATTTGAAAATATGTACAAAGTATCTCTTGTGGCCTTGTTAGCACCAGAAATAAAAACACAAAGAGAGGAATTCAGTTAAATATATTAACAGAAACAGTAATCATACTTATTATAAAACCCAGGTTGTGTGTGTGTGTGTGTCTGTACGTTTATATATTGGATCGGATTTCCTACATTTTTCAACCGATTTCAACAAAACTTCACAGAACTATGTAAAATTACCTTGCGGTGGTTCTGACAGTGTCAAAAATTGGAAAAACAATTGTTTTTGCATGAAATCAATTTGAAAATACGATTAAGAGGCATCACAAGAATGAATGGGGGGACAACTCATATCAAGTTATAAAACTTCACTTTTTTTTTGGCAGGTAGTGTTTCTTATTGTCTTGCACACTTTTTTCTTTATTTATACATTCAGAATGCTTTAAAAATTCCATTTACAAGACAATTGTTTATAATAAAATTCTATTCAATCGGTAGACTGATAATGATGGAAAACAATGTTTTTATTTGAGTTTGGGTTTGACCAATTCGTAAAAAAAAAAAGACATGCGTGTCTGTCAACCTTAAACAATAACCTTTGTCAATTTTATTTTTCAGCCTTTATGATGGTCGATACTTGATCTATCTCTTACTGTTACATCCCTGGGCAATGCCGGGCTCTACTGCTAGTACCTACATATACAAACAAGAGTGTTACAGCAAGAATGTTCAGTCCAACTGTCAGAGCTGACTGCTGGTAACTTCCCCTCCAAAAAGGCAGTACCAGTTCCTATTTAAAACTGGCAGACTCCATGCATCTGTGGGTAAATTGCCATAACAGTATCGTAATGTTATGTGTTGGAAGTAATTTTGAATATTTCAAAATATGAACAATGTATCATGATCTAATGCATCAAAATGAGTTTTTTTAGACCTCAAAATACTGACAGAGGCTGCACTTTTGCTAGTCTCTGGTAAATTTGCATCTCTGTCAGTAGATTTTATCATGAATTAGTTAATTTACTATTTTTTCCCAATTGAATGGTGAGACACACTTTTTGGTTGAGGGCTAATAAACATTTACTTAAAAAATGTAACATGGAAGTAAAAAATGAAAAGGGAAAAGGCAAAATAATAAAATGACTTTTAAGCTGTGAAAAAGTCACTTCTTTAAATTATGCTTTTTTTGTTTAGGGAAATTGAAAGATGAAAGATTTGTGGTTTGTTTCTCTTTCATATCTCAGAATTACTTCTTAATTTACAGGAAAGTAAAAAAAAAAAAAAAAAGCTACACATATGTTCCAATAAATAATTGACTGTTCATTCATCACAATTGTTGTTCAGCAATCCTTACCTCCACAAAAAAACCCCAAAAAACATTATCCTTTGCTTTGAAGACATCTACTCAACTTTTCATCTGCTGGTATGGACCAAGTGGTGTGAACCAGAGTGATGTGTTTTCCAGTTTAGAAAATAAAGTGGGAAAAATATAGACATGATTGAAATAAGGAGATTCAACAAAAGGAGTGAGACAGGAAGTGAATAAGACCCAGCTTAGGAGGAACAAAATAATCAAGGGCAAGAAAAAGCAGAAACATTTCCTTTTCAGAAACAGCTATCCAAGGTTGAAGAGCCCCACTTACTCTAATTAAGAAATATGTGGAATTAGGTAAAAAAAATGAGAAAAATTATTTCTAATATTAAACCAATTATTAGACATTTTGGCAAGTTTTAATTAATCAAATAGTCAAAAACTATGATAATAATAATAATAATAATAATTAAAAAACAATTCTAATTTACTATATTCGAAATTTATTAACTTTTATCAAAAATACATTATCTCTCTTGGAGTTATGAAAAATAAGTTTTCCGGATTTTGTGTGTCTGTGAACCCTGGCAATGCTATGTAAAAAAATTAATGAAACTTCAACAATGTTTTTTTTGTATTTCTTTCTGCAATTTTTTAAATGGGGATTTATTACTTTTATATACTTTTCTATTTGAACCAGCTTGCTTATCTTAGCAGTTTAAGGAATCAAGAAGAGTATGCTCTGTCTAAATAGCAAAGGAAATTCTACTGAACTGCATGTTTCAACCGGATGTTTTACAAACTTTGCTGCTACATTTTTTGAGTAATGACCTTTCTGAATTATCAAAGGAAAATCAATACTTGAGTAAATCCATTTAATTTTTGGAGTAAAATTATGTGATTGAATATTTTTGATAAAATATTATTTTTGAAATAAAATATATTACAAGACCGAAAATATTTCAAGCTTATTGGAAAATCAACTCTAATTTGACTTAGTCGATTAATCAAACAATTGTTTTCATCATTGATTCTTATATTTTATCTGTACAATTTTTCAGTCAAGTACCCTCTGGCTACCATCATGTGTCCAATTTATAGGATAACTTACATATTGCTTATTGTGTTATTCTGTCCCTGTGTTGCTTGTTCTATATTCTTTCAACTACAGTTTATTACTTGACTACCTGATCCAGAGATTGAACTCATAGCCACAAGAAACACTTTAATAATCAAGGCATTCCATTATACTACTGTTTCAAATGACATTAATGATTAATATTGTACTTTTTGATTTTTAAATTCCAATCAACTGTAATTATGATAATAAAATAAAGTATAAAGAAAATAAAATTACAGTTAATGATATCAAAATAATTAAAACTGACCAATTTGTTTTTTCAGCCTGAATGGGAGGAAGAAAAGAACAAATTTTAAAAGGATGGATTACATCAGTTTAATTATTTTGGTAGATATCTATGCCAAATTATCAAATTATACAAATTGACTAAAAAGTAAATTTGAAGTTTTCATTAAATATTAATTTTTCTTCAGCTTTTATTCAAAGAAAATATTAATTAAGAATATGTTTGTTTGATTGTTTATATTAATTTTGGAAAAAAATGATATGGATGAAAAATGGAGTTACATTGCCATTTTTTAAAAAAGATGTTTATGACTGAAACATTTTGCACTAATTCATAGATTCTTAGCCTTTATTGATGACAGAAGACAAAGTGAATATAAATGAATTTCAAGATTATTCTGATTTATAGCTAAGAAGAAAAATATCAAATTCATAAATAAGAAAATCAGCTTATATATATATATATATATGCTCCTGAAAAATTTATTTCAGTTGAGCTCTCTGGGGAGGAAGTGTGAGTTTGTAAACAGTGGCTATTGCTGCTGATAATGCAAGACTCTTTGGTAAAATGAATTGAGTTCTCCCAGTCACTGTGTGTTTATCTAAAAATAAATATGCTTAAATTCACTTTCATCCTTGCCATGCACCAATGGCTTAGGGGTAGAATCTCCGATTGATGCCAATTCAGTTGGGTTTTGATCCTAGCTAGAGACAACCGGACATCTAGTTACACTGATGAGCTCTGATACAATGAAACAGTCTGTCTGTGGATGACTAATATATATATATATATATATATATATTTATTTTTTTATTTATTTATTGTTTTTCTTTATCTTCTGTGTTATGGTAATTTACCCACATGCACATGGACTCTCCCAGCTATAAATAGGAGCAGGTATTGCCTTTTGGAGAGGGATGTTTCTGGCAGACAACTCTGACAGTTGGACCAAATATTCTTGCTGTAACACTCTCGTTTTTATATGTTTTGTATTACTGTTTCTATTAATATATTTGTTTAACTCAATTCCTCTCTTTGTGTGTCTATTTCTGGCCCTAACAAGGCCACAACACTCTGCAACAGCTTCATTTGTCTATTAGTCTTTTGTTAGAAAGTTTTATTCATTTGTATTAATAGTATTAATGCATTGTTAATTTTGATTGGGTTCGTATCATATATGAATTTTTTGGGGGACTACTGACTGGGGATAGAAATATGCTTTTTGTAAGAGTTGTCACTCAAACTTTAACCAAGTTAAAACTTACGTAATTTAATTATATATATATATATATTTTTTGCCTATATGTCTCAGCACAGCTATCCAAGTGAGATCTCTGAGTGAAACTTGTCCTTTGTAATAATTAATCTAGAAGCCATCCCTGGTATCGTTTTTTTGTTTTTTTAATAGGAGGAGCTAGGCTCTCCTATCACCATTCAATACTCCTTCCTCTTATCTTTAACAGGGGTAGAGGCTCATCAGAGGCTTGTTCCCTGTTTAGGAAGGGATCCTGGTTATTTTCCTTATCACTGGCCTTAACAATGGTGTTATCTTAAATGTCTTGTGATGCATGTGGTTGGTGGCAACATTTCTTCATAGTGAGGGTACTGGGTTGGCAGATTTCTGGTTGCTGTTTCCAACTGGTGGTTATGATCCTAAATTCTTGCATAGCATCTTGAAAGGCTGCTCTGATCAACAGTTGTATAATATCATGGTTCTTGCAGTGCCACAACATGCTACAAGTTGAGGCCACAACATGCTGCAATTTGCACCAGTTCCCTTCTGTCCATGTTACATTTGATGACCGACTGCTACCACTAGCCATACCTTTTTCCTTAACATGACTATAAACAACCAACGATATAAAAATAAACCTGATCAACAAAAAATAACTAAACCACTTAACCTCTTTTGCATTCACAATTGTGGCATTCATACCAACTTCTGCAGTGTGGAATCATTCCTTTTTGAAAAGTCTCCAGATATCTTAGCTCTTAATGAAACCAACCGTAACTCATCAAACCTTTCCTCTGATTTTCTGATTCCTGGCTCTGATTAGAAAGGACTCAAAAGTCCACATGTATGCCTGAAAGTTTATGCCCATGACCATCTTCTGTTGGCCATTCATATATGTGTCTCCGTCTCTCTCTGTCAACTATCTCTTCTTTCTCTAGCAATCCCCTTCTTCTGATGACTGTCGAATACTAGATAGTATTTCTGATAATATTGCAAAGGCCATCACCCTACACCCATCTGCAAACATATTTGTATACTTAATAGCTCTGCTATATTGCACTGAGCACTGTTTTATTTACACCAAAGGATATATGAGTGTGTGTGTGTGTGTGAAAATACTTACGTGTACATTTATACGCACATATATATATATATATATACACACATACATACAAATTTATATACATACCCACACATAGAAATATATACATACACACACACACACACACACATATATATATATATATATATATATACATACACACACACACACACACATATATATATATATAATTATTTATTTAAAAATATGATTCCAACACGCTACATAAGAGGTCTCATGTTTCAAAACAAGAGCCGAAAACTTCAATATAATTATTTGAATTAAATTGAATTAAAGTAAGCTCTGTTCCATCTTCAAGCGAAATTTTTTTTTGAATCCAATTTTTAAATAAATAATTATATTTATGCTCTACTTTTGTATCGAGCACTATTTTTTAAAAATAATAACAAAAATACTAAAGAACTTTGGATTATTTACCTAACCAGTTCTTTCCTATTTTCTATATATATATATATATATATATATATATATTAGATGAAATGGATTAAATCTGACAAATATTTTAATATATTTTCTGTTTATATGTTATTTTTTATGAATACACCTTATTTGAGCAAATGAACTGTTTTAATTAAACAGAGTTAATTACATTTATTGGCCTGAATGTTTGAGAAATTTCATATAAATATGCATTCTCTAACAGGAGTCAAATCTGTATTCCATACAAAATGTATCATATATCCTGATGTTCTGTTTAACCATTCAGACACAGAGAACATTCTGGTGAGCAAAGTTCAAATTACTGCTTATAAACTCTATGGTTGAATGGTTAAACAGCACATCAGGCTATATGATGGTACAATTATTTATGAGTTTGTTTTGACCAGGAACTATTATATAGTTACATAAATAATTACATCGGTCTCACTACTACATGCCTATCCAGACGACTTACAGTAAACCAATCTGACCATGGCTTCATTAGCACTTATTTAAACACGCACACAAATCTACCAGACTCCATATGAAACATACTAGTAGAAAATACAAGCATAATAACCTCATCTACATGTAAAAAAAAAAAAAAAAAAAGGATTAAAAATAATGGAATCCCTAATAAGAAAAACCAACATTCAATAGCATAATCTCTGAACACGACC
>CAHIKZ030000899.1:137500-222500 GCA_903632075.3 Acanthosepion pharaonis | reverse complement strand
ATTCGTATGGAATGAAAAATTTATGGCTTGAAAAGGTTTTTATCCTCTTCTCCATAAACTCTGTTTCGTTGTCTTTAGAACAAACTTCTGCTTCATTATTGGCATTCTTGATAACACTGGAACAAGGCTGACTGCACATCATGTGACTGTTAGCAGCAAGATCATTGGATGACTAAAATTGCACTTGTTATAAAGAATAAATTCCCACTGGAGTTTGCAATAAAAGTGACACATTCTGTAGACAAATTGGTGTCTGCCTTTCCTATTTGGTATTAATTGATAATGTTCATACTGTCAAATAGGATATGTTGCAGAAATCTTTTATTGCGGGATGTATTTTATTAACTTTTTATTCTTCCTCATTGCTTCCGAAATGTTCACTTTCTTGAAAAGAAAAATCTCATTTTTAGAGGACAAGAACCATTTATTTTGAGGAATGTCAATTTGAAACAGCTGCTGCCTCAGATTTTCATATCAAAGTTTGTTTTTTTTATTTTTACATTGTGCTTTCTTTTTTTTTTATTTCAGGGTTTTAATTTTCTTCACTACACTTGATCAGTTTGTAAATTTGTTCCTTTCTAATGATAAAAGAAATAAAGGATGGGGTATAAAAGTTACCAAAATCATAAAAGCCATATATCAAAGAGGGGATGTGAGAAATAATAATAATAATAATAATAATTAGAAAAAGAAATAAAAAAATAAATTCAAAGTAAAGAAATTAAAAGATAAAATAAAAATAAATAAAAAAGTAAAAAATAAAAAATAAATAAAAAAGTAAAAAATAAAAATAAATAAGAAAGTAAAAAATAAATAAAAAAGTAAAAAGTAAAAAATAAAATAAAACAGTGTTCATACATTTGTATATATTCAAACAGTGTGCCTCTCAAATGTCTTCATGAAAAATAACTGCATGCAAATCTTGATGCCACAGATTCTTGTCTTTAAATCACTTGAAATTCATCAAGAAAGTGTTTCTCTGAAGAAAATAATACAAAAAATATTTAAAATCCTTATATTTCTCCAAGACATGATGGATGTTAGGCCAAATTATAAAAAGTCTAGTAAGTTTCAATTTAATGACTTTGCAAGTTTCCCTATTAAATTGGTTGAATCTTTTAAAGTATTTTACTACAAAATATTTTATCCTTGAAAGCTGATTACTTTTGGAAACGAAAATGTCAATCTAGAAAAGACTGCAAATAGTTAGCTCTGAATGGTCAGAAAATACTTGATCACATATAAAAAAGGTAAGAGGAACTATTTCATATTGTTAAGAATATCTTTCAATATGCAAATCAACTAGCTTCTCCAATTGACGCAATATATAAATTTATTATACCAAGGCACCTTCAGTCCAAACGAGATTCTTTTATTTAGAATGGATAAAAAAAAACCTTTCGATGTCAAAAAGTTTCCAATATGTTGTGTTACTTCAGAATGTTGGCAATCATGGCTCTCCACAATTTCTTGGCTTTTCTAGTTCTTAGCAAAGTAAATCTCTTTGATTGATGTAATGGAATAACTTGTCACCCCATGAGTAACTACACTCTAGGTAGTATTTACCTATAAGTAACGGTAAGTCAATGTACTACAGAGTCTAGCTGGGATTTGTTGAGTACAACTCAGACTTATACGAGAACTACCTACCTTTCAATAGTAGCACTCACTACTGGATTGACTTGTGACGATTGTGCACATAACTGTTACCTTATTTCTTATTATACTTGTTTTTACAATAAACCTTTATTTATTTATCCACCATGTTGTTCAAGTATATATTCCTATTAGCATGAAATATGACACTGATATCTTTTCTAAACCCTGTTTTGTTATCCATTTACTCAAGTTCCTTAGGTTGGTCATGCATAGTTTTCCTTTGTCCTTCTTGCCTTCAATCTGTCCTGGGTGTATCAGATTTTCCAAGCCCTCTTTGCCTCATTATCTACTCTAGAAATTACAACCATCTCTTTCTGTGTAAGTGTCTTTTTCGTTTATATTTTCTCAAAAGTTTTGTCATTGTTCACATGTTTTGGTCCATGGTATTTTCAGTATTCTTTCATAGAACCACATTTCTGTTGCTTCAAGTCACTTTTTTCCCTGCAAGGAGATTTCCTGCATTCACTACCATAGAGAAAGACTGATATTATGTAACAGCTCAGTACTCTTTTTCTTTTTTTTCTAATGAAATTTTTCTGTTTCTTAATATTTTGTTTAGCTTTTGAAAAGTCATCTTTTGATATCCCAGTACACCTTCAGATTTCAGAAAACTCGTGGCTGTTAACGGCAAATGACTAGAGAAGAAAATGACCTTTTGTAAGTTTTAAAATTAACCATAACGCTTTAATTCAAACTTCCCTATCTGGGACTTACCAAACAATCATAAAACACTTAAACAATGCCAAATGCCCAAATGACTGATACACTGGACACATCATCCAATGACAAAAAAAATAAAAAAAGAAACCCAAATGACTTTAAAAAAACAAAGAGGAAGGAGGTGAAACAGCAAACTCAATTGCCAGCAAAACCTTTTGTCACTCAAATAGATATCTTCTAATTGGTCAGTCTTTTGTCATTCAATTACACAAACTAAGAATGGACATGAAAATGATTCCAACAGAAAAAAAAAACATGCCTGAACTTAAAGAAAAAAGTCATTAAATAAGTTTTCCATGAATGGGCATTAAAACATACTAATTAATACCAATTCATATCAACAGTTTAACAACTATTGTACAAGACAAATACAAGAAGTATGATTTGTTAAACATCATCAAATGCATTTGTTCTTTCCATACCTTTTATTTCTCTTCTTTATGCTTCCTTCTTCAATTCATTATTGCTGTTAACGATATCTTGTATCAGCTGATATTTGCTTGTGGTGCTGATTTTGTTTTTGGTATTGATTTAGAATATAAATGGCTGCTTGATTCAGAGATTGAACTCATGATCATCGAGTAACATGATACACTTAACATAAGTTTTCATATACTGGAATAATCAGGGCACATCAATGTAGTGTAATGGTTAGCAAGTTCGTCTTGCTAGATCAATTATGACTGAACAATGAGTTCAGTCCTCACTGGGTGCCCCAAACTTTTGGCTTATAAGATCACCATGTGCTGGAATGATCAAGTATAAAAAATTTTGAGCTTCAAAAATGATGTGGATTTGCAGAGCAGTAATGTCTAAATGGAATCACCGTTCAAATCCTGACTTAAATAGTATGCATTCATTTTGCCATTAATGATTTCAGGAAAAGCAGGAATATATCCCTTCACCACAACTCAGCCATGAGCAAAATAGTGGGGTAAAATGGGCTTACTAGCATTTGTTAGTAACCAATTTACTAGATCAATTCAGAATTCAAAACCATAGAGGCAGCAAAGAGAAAACCACAAAGCCATCTTTCTACAAGATTGGCAATGCTCAATTTATAGATAACTAGACTTTTTTGCAACACAAAATTTTTGAAATTCTCACATTATTTAGTATTGTTGAAATTACTGCTACCTTTTTTTGTTGAGATTTACAAACTCTGTTTTGTTCAATTTTGCAAACCAATCGATAAAATATAAAAACTTAAAGATATGCAAAAAACGATATTGCATTTTTATTAAATATGTATTTACTATTTTAATCATTAGATTGTGTTTAAAATAGTGGGAGTATTTTGTATGTTAAAAAAACTTTTAATTATTCCCCCAAAAATTAATAATAATTTATTGTACTAAACTACACACCCTAGTAAAACCACCTGTACTTTGTGCCCCCTTAACTGTATGGATTTCTCCCCAAAATTTGTTTTTGATCGCTCAATGTATGGCTATTTTAGATATATAAAATAATAATATATAGATAGATGAAAGAAAAGGAAACTGTGGAGAGCCATGCCTGCCTATCTCGTGTGTATGCATGGCACTTAAGTAGAAATGTGATGTAATATCTGTTTTATTTCTGGATTTTATTTTGTTTTTCATTATAAAACTAGATATGTTATTTTTTTTTTTTTTAACAGGAAAGATTTTGTTAGAAACAAAGAAAAGAGTGCCAAACTGCTATGGAATATCAATCCTCCTTTATGGCAATGGAGGCTGAACAATTTCCACATAGATAAAGATAAGATCTGAGCAACAAATATGGGGTTCTACAGAAGGATGCTCATGATTCCATAGACAGAGCACAAAGGCAAATATGAAGGAAAATGGAAAAAAAAGGACACTTAGAATCAGAAAGAGAGCCAAACAAGACATATCAAAGGCAAAAGAGACTGGAGGCAACAGAAATGTGGTTCTACAGAAGGATGCTGAGAATACCATGGACTGAACATATGACTAATGAAGTTTTAAGGAAATTGGTAAAAGAATGCACTTATACTCAGAATCAGAAGTGATCTCTTTGTTTAACACATATCAATGCTTTATGGATCATTTAATACCAAAATTTAAATTTTCTTGGGGGCTTTAGAGTCATAAATATATGATATATGTTATTCTGCTTTCATAACTGAATATATTGCTATTGTTGGTAAATTTATTATAAATAGGTATTCTTGGTAATTTTATTATAAATAGGTATTGTTGGTAATTATTTTATATAAAAATTTATTGCTGGTATTCTTACTACTTATTCTTACTACATGTATTTTTATACTTTCATAGTATTTTGTTTTTGTTTGGGGGTTTGCTATTTGCCCATAGCCGAGACCCTAACAGGTGCTACCACCTCAGGTCAGAGTGGACCTGGGAACAACAGCAATTAAGATGTGGTTCCACTCTCCTCAACATCTCTAATCTCATGATCAGAGGCCTTGGTGCCGGATGTAGTTTATCATCATGCCCAGGAATTAGAATCAGAAAGAGATAGCTCAAATTTCTGGAACACATGAGGAAAGAAAGCTTGGAGAATTTGACACTCAAAAGACATAATGAAGACAAGAGGGGCTTAGTAAACATTGAGTAGAGTATCCTACCTAACACACATGTGTAAATGGATGGTAGTATAGGGATGGAAAACAGCCATTGTTTACAGCTACAAAGGATAGGATGTTGTGAAGAGCTATGATTGCCAACACGTCCTCTAGAAGAAACATCTGAAGTTTATTCAAAGATAATTTCAATAATTTAATGATTAAAAGAAAGAAAAATCTGGACTGTCTTGTGGTTGAAGTGGTAGGATGTATATTCACAGGAAAAAAGAAAAATGCCAACCTTGGGTATGATGATAAACTACATCCGCATCCTGGGTAAGACAATAAACTATGTCCAACAGCAAGGCCTCTGATCAGGAGGTTTTGAGGAGCATAGAACCACATTTTAATTGCTGGTGTTCCAAGGTCCACCCTTACCCAGTGTGGTAGCCCTTATTAGGGGTCCCAGTTATAGGCAAATAGTTAACACCCAAACTTGTGTAAAAATAGGTTTTAATACCAGAAATACTTTGTAATAAAAAAAAATTATTACCAGCAATAATTTTTGAGGGAAAAATTATTATCAGCAATACTTTAAATAGAAAAATACCAGCAATACAAACAGTTATACATTCTTTGAAAAAAGTATGACCAACTATAGATTTCTTCAAGGAAAAATATTCCCAGAAAAACATATTACCAGCAATAAAAATTTTGTCGGCATTAAATAACCCATTGAGGTTGATGTGCCATAAAGCACAACAAACCAAACCAAAAATGCCAACCCTTACTACCAAGAGAAATGTTGCAAAACAATCTTTTTGTTGTCACTTTCTTCTGTCTAAATTGATATCATTCTAAGACAGAATCTTAACAGCAGCAAATATTTCATTTACATTAGTTATAGTTGGATAAGTTCCCTATTACTATTGCTACAATCACAAGGCTTTGGCTGTTATGTCCTTCAACCTTACACAGGTGTTTGCCAATCCACATGGAATTTCTAGCTGAACCCTTTAATTAAGATTAACCAGATCAACAGTTACCTGATGAAAGCTGGATGGCACAACATTGTGATCATAACAAAGATGAGGCCATCAGATACTTTGCATTTTACGATAATGCTTTATCCCAGAAATTCAAACATCAAAGATTTTAGCAAAAGAATGTATCAATTAATGCTCTACAGAGATCAACAGAAGATCAGTGAATTCATTCATTTAGCTAATAAGACATTAAATATTTACATCGACTTTTTATATAATGTATAAGATTTTGTCTATATATGAATTTGAATATATTTAAAACGAAAAGTGAGTTGATGAGTAATATTTTTACAACCTTTGGTACCAGCAATATTTATTTTTTTTATTTGTATAGGGAAAGTATTGAATAATTGGAATTCTCTGAAGGCTAAATAGCATTGTCAGAAGGTTTGAATTCATTACAGCAGTGTGTGAAGAACAAAAGAAAGACATGGCGTGAAAAGTAGAGACATTACAGAAACATTACTTGATGCTTTACAGATTAATGTATTAAAGCCAAAACCATAAATGAATTACTGTTTTGATTGATTGACACATTTTTTTACAGTTTATCAACCCTTTGCAGGTTATTTAAAGCCAGAAAATATTTTGAGATTTTCCAAACTTTTTTTTTTTAAGGTAATGATTTAGTGGTACAAGCCTTACTAATTAACCCATAGATGGGTGAAGATGTAGATTCATACCTTTTCACAAGGGCATTTGCATGTAAGTGAATATAATGAACCTAACTGGAATTAGAACTTGGCTCTTTGATTAATAATTCTCAGCCATTACTGATTACACCACCTGCACATCCAAGCTTACACCACCTGATATTAGTAACCAGTCACCCATCTAGGTACTAATCATGTTCAATGTTGCTGAACTGTGGTGATCGTATGGGAACCGGTATTTCAACATGATGTAGTTACCATTTTGTAATCAAGATGAAAAACTTAAACTACTTTGGTTTATTCAAGTGAAAAATAATGTTTTTTTTGTTTTTTTTTTCCGATGTTAGCATAAAATAATTATACAACTGAAGATGATACACTCTTTTCTTCATATGTTTAGTTTGAAGCTGCCCAGATATAACTAGGTAATTTGGCGGAAATTTTTTTAATTAAATCCTCAAGTGATTTCCAGGATTAGGAAAGATTCGAGAATGTTGGTTTACAATGAAAAATGGATATATTTACTTGCATAAATTTAAATGAATTTGGGTTTACTGCTGCATTTATGCACAATAAATGTTTCAAATATACAATAATCTTCAAGGGAGGATTTTAGAGAAATGTGGTTTAGTTAGACACAGAAAAAGTATTCAGGTAGTGAAAAGAACATAAGATTTAAGAAAAAACAATCAGCCCCTCTCACCACACACATGATATATATAAGTTTCTGTTTTTTCTTTATTACTTATAGTCCGTCTTGGAAACTTCTGTAAAATTTGCTTTGTGTTTTGGGTCAATGAAAATCAGTTCTCTTAAGCATCTTTTTGTTTTTGTTTTGTTTTTCCCTAACGAATTTCTCAATCTTAAAATTTTCAGACTTGAAAAGAAAAAAAAAAAAAGTTTTGTGAAGCTGTCAGGTGATATTTTTATTTTTTAGGTAATGAATACCTCTGAAAGTTTTTCCAAAATGGAATCAATATTCCATTACAAAGAACCCTTGAAACAAAACTTTTTCTTGTTGAGGAAAACATTTCAATTGATAGACAAGGCCATTCCTTTGACAGAAAGAAATGACCTGCATAAAATATGATTGATCCAGTCTGTAAAACCAGAATAGATGGAAAAAAAAAATAAACAGAAATAAGATCTTAATATTTCCGTTTTGAGTAAAAAAAGAAAAAAAAAAGTTATGAGAACGCACAAAATGTTATTTATATATTCATAAATTCCTTCTTCTAAATTATTATTTTCCCAAATTATTTTGTATGAGTTTGACTCAAAATTCTGTTTATAATTTCATAAAAATTCATTTGTAATGACAAAAATCAATAAATGCTCAGTACATTGATAATTAATCAATATAGTATATACATTTCCAATAATTACACTAAAACTACAATTTATTTACATTTATAAAGCAATGTTTTTGCATGGAAAAGTATCTTTTCATAGTAAAACAAAACCTTCAAATTCCATGTAAAGTATAGTGTCACATTTTCACAATGCAAGTGGTTCCTACTGCTGTCGTTTCCACAGCAAGGAGGCTTCTTATGACGTGCAGTTGATAGCCCAACTGCTTTTCAGTTCAATGTTATCTTTCTAAACCGGTTGTCAACCAAGGTGAGTAATCCCAGTCTGCCCTTCTATTTAATTCTTCAAGGAGAAGAAATGCATCTATACTCATTTACACTCATTGGGAAGAAGAAATGGATTTATACAAGGGTATTTGTGCAAAACTGAACACAATGGCCTTGACAGGAATTTGAACTTGACATGTCAATCTCAATTTCTGTGCTAATAACCCTCACACTACACGCACTTCCGCAATAAGAAGTCTTATTAGAAACATTCGTAGAAATGGACTAAATTTAAATAAATGACTTTGTTAACAGTCAACAGGAAAAAAGGAATTACAAGCTTAGATAAACTGAGATGTAGTTTCTACTGATGCAGAATCTTTTGATCTCTAGCTGTTTCACCTTTTTTTGCAGAAAGAGTCACTTGGAGTTATGGAAATGTAATGACATTTTGGAGTTGACTGATCACAACATGTTGCAAAGTCTCATATTTATCTGTTTTCTAGAGGAAGCAAACTCAAACTTATTTTTTTAAATTTTATTTACTTAAATCATCTGTGACTGAAGGAGAATTTTGTGTTTTACCTTCTGATCTAATTTATACAGTGTACGTAAAATATTAAAGTTATTTTACATTTTTATCTTTGACAGCATTTTTTCTTGGAACTTGCAATTGTTATGTATGTTGATCTCCATTTTGTATGTTTTTTGTTTTTTTTTTTACTTACCTCTGAAATGCAGTTATTTTAATTATTAAATTTTGAATATCACTACAAACGTTTGTAAACCAGGAACTGGCAATAAATATTGCAGTTATTGCATTAATATTTATTTAAAATTGGCAGATGAGTTTTCATTATATTTTTTGTATATTGTAATAAACTGTGATTTTAAAATCAAATGCATTCTTCCAGGTTTCTTCATGATTCAATGCAAAGGGAATTACTGAATTTAGTCATTCATAAACCTATGTACTGTTGATGTTCAAGAATATTCTCAAATACTGTTCAACATGATACTGTCAATGTTGGTTTTAAGTTTTTGTTCTTTAAAAAAGTAATAATGTGAGGGATATTTTATTTTTAAATACTGTAATTCTTTACATAAAGATTACTAGGGATATAAGACACAGTCAAAAAAGCAGGTAAATTCCAGGATAAAAAGTTTATTTTATTTAACATGCACCTGATTTTAGAGAGAAAAAAAATAATAATAATAATCAAAACCTGTGAAAGAGGAAGACAAAAATGAAGGGATAGTGGGATATTTCATTTACTTCTATCATTCATAAACATTAGGAAAATGTGATAATGACTCTTAGCATATAAAACTACTAAAATGCCAAAACAAATTGAGAAAATAAATCAAAATAAAATTAAATAAATATTAACTTGTTTGGTTTGATTTTAACTTTAAAAGATGTATTTCGCTTTGTTGCAATACCCCATGAGATAGATAGATATCTCTCCAGTAAACAAATAAATCCAATTTTATCTGATTTTGTCCATGATGAGTCCTGGTAAAAATGGAATTGTGTTCTAAACTATAAGACCCAGCAGACTTTTAAACACTATTTTGGATGAAAAGAATTTGCGTCTTATACACATAGGATCACAGCATATTATTTTCTATGGTGTTTGCCATATTTGGCAACACTCACAGAAGCTTAGATTATTGGATTAACCCATCCTAATTTTCAAAAGTGCTAATAGGGAACACTCTCTGGACTATAAATACTCTGCAATATTTTTTCCTCACTCTCTTATCCACTTACTCGTCAACATGTAACCTCTGATGAACAATACACACACAGACACATGTATGTATGTATGTATGTATGTACATTCACCCACTTCCCATACTTTGAACCCAAAAAGGTTCTCACATTCATTCGATAAACACATCTTTGTCATTGTAACTTGTATACCTTTGTTGTTAATACGTTATCATATATATATATATATAAGTTTTTCATTTCTTTTTGTGAACTCACATCCTGAGTCCACCATTTTTGTTGTGGGATATTTCAGGAGACACGTATTATTTCTCAACTCAAACACCGACATTACTAGCACCCACAACAAGTTGGGAAAACATAACTGGCCCACAACAAGAGCAAATCCTAATTCCACTGTTTATGGTCAGGGGTAGCCAGTGTAAGTTTCAATTCTTCCTTGAGATGATGCTTCAATTTTTTTCACTGAAGTAGAGCAGACGACCTCCACAGGGATTGAACTCACAAACACCAGGAGATCTGTAACAGTTAACCAATGTTTATATTCATCTTTCACAGTCATGCTGTTGTGACTATAACAACCAAGATTAGGATGACATATCAGATAAATCAATATATATTAATTCCTTAATTTGAAAATTCAGATAGTAATTTCTACTACATTATTAAGCCAAGACAGAAAGTCTGCAGAATTAAGGTTAGCCTTTACATAGATAGAATATTTTTCTCTAAGAAATAGATGCAAAAACTGCAAATATGATGGATAAAGTGATAAATGATTTTTGCATAAAGCAGAACAAATTCTGAAGTATATAACTTTAATTACTACACACCGGAATATCTCCTTTCATTACGTGTGTGCTTAAGAGATAGCAGTAGAAAATTAACTGACCTCATGTGAAAAAGACATTTGATTGAAATAACAAATTAACAGTAAAAATTTGTCATGTGCAAGATGAAATTAAACATTTGTCACGTAGCTAGTGACAGGCAAAGATGTTTGAAGATAGTGATTTCAGTGTAAAAAAATATATATATAAAACACTGAAAGTGGAAGGCTGAAAAGTTGAGTAAATTTGTTAAAACGCATGCAGTATAGTAAGTAATAAAAAAAAAAAAATATTCAATGATAAATGAAGGTGAATTCTGACTATAAATATGAGTTGACACCAAAGTGCATATTTGCAGATTGTTTTTTGATTGGAATATTTTCTAATTTATTTGCAATGATGACTGACGAAATTCAAATTCTTCTTAGTTGCAATCCCTAACTAAAATTATCATTATTGTGTCCGCTAGAAGCTTTTTAATCCATTATTGAAGTTGAGCCATAAAAGATTCAAATTTGCCAGGAATATAAAAAGAAAGAAAAAAATGTTCTGGGATCAGAGTCAGTCAGTTGTGCGCCATGCATGATACATGCTTAGGTGATCATGTACCTTTTGATACATGACTGACAAGGCAGAGTTTTCCTGCAGTAGGTTGCCATTTCTTTCTATGGTAAGCCAGTTGCCATCCAAGGCTATAGAACCCAGTCTGTCTTGCTATTTATCTATAGCTGGGGGGAGAAGAAGAGGATTCATACCTTTCATAAGTGAATGTAACAGATTCGACTGGAATTCAAATTTGGATTTTCGATTCCTCAGACCGAGCCGCTATCCATTACTCCACTAGAGTGTTTCAAATCCATTTCTTGTCAAAAAAATATTACATCTGTGCAACTGCTTATTTCATATCAAGCCCTGGGAACTTTTGCACACACCTAACAGTAACTGGGCTCCATATTTGAATACTGATTATGCTCAGTGTAAACTTGCTACCTTATTCTTTTCTACATACTGTGTCTCTTCAGGACACAGGTGAACATGGCTCCCCACAACTTCCTCTCTTTGCAGCTCTTATTAAGGTATGTATTTTCACCACCACTTCAAGTCTCTGTTCCACCATCCATTTGCACATGCTCCTTAGCAAGCTATGCATTGTTTTTCTCTGTCCTTCTTGCCTTCTATATGTTCTGTGAGTGTCAAATGGCCCAGTGTTTCTTTCCTCGTTATGTATGCTTCTTCTATGTGCCATTTCCATTCAGGGTGGGTGGGGGCAATCATGGCTCTTCACAATTTACTGTCTTTTGTAGCTCTTCCCTTGAGCCCAAACTAGCTTGAAATTTAATTTATAGCCATAAAATTCAACAAGTTTATAAATTCAACATTTATATGTGGAAAACATTTAAGTTTTGGAAATGGAATGAGCCACAGATGCCTTTAATTTGTGGATTTACATGGAAACGATTTCTTGCTGAAGAATAAAATTACTGAATTGAAAGAAACTAAAGAAAAATAAAATAAATCATGATAACAATTTCTCCTGTGAAAATTGCTTAAACCAATATTGCATTCTTGGGTGAAAAAATTGTAATTAGATTCTTTTAATTGCAAATTACCAGATATCTTTCTCAAAATAAATATTTTTGACAGCATATTACTTTATATATATATATATATATATATATATATATATATATATATATATATATATCTCACATGTGTGAAGATACAAGTTTTGGCATTAAATTCATTTACAAAATTTATTTTGTCTTGTGAAAATTTGGAGACTTTTTCTTCAGGATTTTCTGCTTGGATTAAGCTCTTACACAACCTAATAATCAAGTGATTTCAGTATAAACTATGCTCAGTTCAAAACAAGGATGATCTTGCTGTGCCAAATCTGCCGGAATTGAAACTCAGTGTTTGACATTTCCTCTCCTAGTTGAACTCAAACTCAAACCTTTAGTACAGGTAGAAAATAGACCACATGACTGGGAAAGAACAGTTGTTCAGTGGAAACTGTGCAAATATCTTTGGGCAAATAAAGCGAGTGTAAATTCTTGAGGATACAGCAATTAAAAGTTAATTACATTAAGATATGAGCTGACAAACATTTCAAATCCAGGAAAGTGAACTTGATTGTAAGGAACAATGCATTGGTAACTTACTTTAATACATCTGACCAAAATTTCAACTGAATAAATGCCATTCTGATCAGTAAAGAAAAGAATTCACTAAGAAGAAAATGCTTTGAAAGTGAACTAAACTCACAATTCTCAACAATAGACCTAAAACCAGGACTGTACTTTGTATCACCCATAATTACAATAGCAATAATAACACAACGGAATATACAAGCTAAGAGAGAAGAAAACAGATCTCTACTCAGAATAGATTGATTTAAAATCCAACTGATACCAACAGCTCTAATATATATAAAAACACTGCTTGATGTCCATTCATCAGATCTGATAAGGTAATTTATTTCCCCTCTTATCTTCAAAAATCTCAATGCATTTTCTTTACACAGTTTTGTCTTTTATTCCAACCTGAAGACACTGGACCTAATAGATGTCATCAGCAAAACGAATCATTAAAAAGCTATTCCACTTTGTCCTATTTTCTCCACTTTTGTTTACACTACTGTTTTATTCCTCACTAATATGCCTATATATATATATATATATATATATATATATATATATATATATATTAACTGATTTAAAATATGGTTTCTCCATAGGTCTCAATCAGTGAACGAGATACATTTTTTCTGCACTGGTAGCATGTCTAGGAGTTTCATGCACAACGGACTCTTCAGGCACTGAGTAGAGACTGACCATTACATAATTTAAATTAGAACCCTGTCTGTCATACTATTTTTCATGATGTTAACAACAACACATTATATATATATATATATATATATATATATATATATATTTTTTGGCAGCATGTTTTTATTGAGTCATGATCCACTGAATAATTTAGACATGTTCTGTTTACTTATTTTCAACTGTATACTTTATATTCACGGATAAGCTTGTAGGTTGCAGAAAACCAACACTGTTTATAAATTTAAATGTTTATTTACAAAGGTAAAAATAATATTTACTTTGGACACACTACAACAATATATATATATATATATCTCCAGTTGCCTTGATCTATCCACTACCCTTCTCCTCGTCCCTTTCTTCTATCACTCCTATCTGATCTTGCTCCAAATTTTCTGTAACCCCTTGTGTCCTAGTGGCTTCTCGCCTTTCTTGGGGTGAAACACTTAAAAAATATATATATATATATATATATATATACATTTACTTGAATAATATAGACTTATTGTGTCTACTTATTTCTATGTTGATCCTTTCCATTTGTCTAATCAGTTTATTGATGTTAAAATGAAATTCAGTAAGAAAGGCACCATAGTTTTGAGTCTTTTTTTGTTTTGTTTTTTTAACCCAAGTTCTTAAAATCTTTTTAAAGATCATCTTCAAGGGTAAATTGCAAAGACAAACTTATTGTAACTGTGATAAGATCTGCATTCCATTGTGAAAGTGATTTTTAAAAACATGTGAACTGCTGAGGAGAAGAGTACTTGAAGGAAAGAAAACAATAATATGACATCGACATTGCAGTCAAGACTGTCACTCCCATGTGGGTCTGTACATCCATAACAAATGCTGTACCACCATCAGCAGCTGAGGCATGCATCTTTGGGTGCAGATCCAAGGTTTCTCAAGACCCACAGATGCCACAATGGCAAAAATTATTTAAAAAGATACAACCACTCTTCACTTAACAACAGGGTTCAATTCCAACAACCATGTTGCAAATGGTAATATTAGCAGTTTCAGTGGAAATTTCTAAACTACATAATGAAGAATGAGGGTTTGGAGAATCTGATACTCACAGGACAGATTGAAGACAAGATGGACAGAAGAAAACAATGCATAACATACTTAACGAGCTTGACTAAATGGATGATGGAACAGCATAAAATGACAAAATGTATTAGGAGTTACAAAGGACAGGAAATTGTGAAGAGCCATGATCGTCTACATCCTGAGGGAACACAACACATAAAGAAGAAGAATATTAGCTGTTTTCCTACAAGGAAATATCTGGCATTCATTTAGGTTAAAATTTATACTCTTTCTCTTAAAACACTTATTTTTCAGGAAAACAGGTTCCTTATGTCCTGTAGCTGTTATCACTCTTTCCAGTATTGATGGGGTTTCCTTCAAAGCATTCTATTCGAAGTGGTATGAAATGTTAACATTTTGATTATGTCATTATTTTCTCTTTAAGTTATATGTGCTATCCATTTTAGTTGTTGCTGCTGCTGGTAGTCCTCAAATGATGTGGTTACTGTTATTTGGCACAGTTCTTTGCAATTCTATACAAATTAGTTACTAATTGAGAAGTTGTACCTAACCAATATTTCAGATGTTCTATGCCAGGGCATGTTGATTTTTCATTTTTTATAGACAACCAACATTGCACTCATTGTGAATGGTAGGGTTTGATGCAATAAGTACTGATACCAAAAGTTAGATTCATACATTTTATCAATTTTTGAGAATTTAATTTTAAATATTGCATGTAAAAAATGTACAAAAATAGCTTATGGTATATAGAGATGAAGGTTGGGCTTATACATAAGGCCAAATTTATTGTCTATAGTACCATTTTATTGTTGACTCCATTTGGTTACAGTGATTAAAGTGGGTGACTAACATCTTAGTCCTTTTTGTGATTTGAGAGTTCATACGGGATCATTGTGTTTTTAGATGACAGAAATTAATTTGTTGAATTCATCCTTTCTTCTTTTTCTTCTGGAGTTGCCCATTCAGTCAAACTTACATCTGATGAATCTCCAACCCTTGCATCTTGAAACTGCTACATTGAACCAATTTCCCACTTCTGTGCACATGGTTTTTTCTCCTTTTTATTGAACCTGACACATCTGTGTTTTTCGTTTGATTTTTGGCGGGATGTGTTGTCATTGGTTGATTTTTTTATTGCCATTCACTGACCCACATAAGCTATGTCTGAGTTCTGTCAGTTACCAAGGATAGGAACAATATAAGGAAGGAAAAGAAGTGGGTGTAATAGAGAAGAGAGAGAGAGAGATGGATTTCTTTGTCACTCTCTTAGTGAAAAGGAAAGTGTATATTTCCATGTAGTGTTAATACTACCTAATCCTATGACAACCTAATTTCTGCAGATTTTTGCTTACTGACTTAAAATTTTTACTATTTCAAAAATAAATCCAAATAAAGTTGATATCTTCTTATTAGATACGTTGAATGGAAAATATATTCAAACCAGAATTCTAATTATGAATCACCACAAGCAAAATATGCATTTTTTTATTGTATTCAAGAAGTAAAGACTGTAAAAAAAAATGTAAATGATTACAAAAAAGACTACTCAATGAATAAAATCTTACACGATTTGTATCTTAATTAATAAAAACAAAAAAAAGATAAAAGTGTATATATCACAATAATAAAAAATTACGATAAAATGTTTTAAATTTGAATTGTTTATTGAAAATCACACTAAAACTTCTGCACTGTATATTACATCATAAAATAGATTTTTCAGTATAATTCTCCTTTTGAAGTAAATGAAGGTCTTATTTGATAGTACAATGAGTTAGTCATAATCTGTGCATGCCTTGCATCTTGTCCACATACTGGGTGTGAATAGGTAAATTGTCAACATTTTATATTTTTAATTTTTGCACATTATTTGTTTTTGTCAACTGCACAGTATTTTAGGGTCAGTTGGGCACCATCTTTGAGAAAAAGAGAACTATGATGCAATTTGTTCTGCCCAAAATTGGGAAATGGTATACTGTATTGCTTGGTATAAATTTCAGAGTGTTTGGGTGCCAATCTGAGGAAAGTGTTGTATGAATCTAATGGTGATTACGAAGGTGTTTAGAGTGATCACTAGTGATGGCAATGTTATGTCCAAATTCATCTTCCCACAGGGCCTCAGTCTCAACACTGAAACCTACATTGTGCCTTGAGGAGGTACTGCTGTCCTGGGTCAAGAGTGTGACTTCTGGAAGACTCTACTTCTGGAAACAGAACTCTACGCCATACCACACCAGCATGGCTGTGAGACAATTTCTGTGACCACATCACCCCTTATATCTGACCACCTAAATCCCCAGAGTGCAACTGTCTTGATTATTATGTGTGGGACGCAATTGAGCAAGAGACCAAAAAAAAAACACTTTGTAACATCAAAGATGAGGATTATGGTGGCATTCACCAACTTAAACAAGCCAATGGCAATTTCATTGAATAAATTTGCTCTTTGGTATTTCAATATATTTTTGTGTAAACTTGGTAAATATATCTGTTAAAATGAGACGTCAGTGTTATTTCATTTTTGTGTAATTTAGATGACAATTTATCCATCAAGCCCTGTACAGTTTGGAAAGCTTCAGAAAATTATAAATTTAATAAGACTATTGAGAAGTAATGGATAGCAGCTTGGATTGAGGAATCGGAGAGCCGAGTTCGAATTCCAGTCAGATCTATGACATTCACTTACATGCTAATACTCTTGGGAAAGGTATAAATCCTCCTCTTCTCCCTCCTGCTATGGGTAAATAGCAGGACAGACCAGGTTCTATAGCTTTGGATGGCAACTGATCTACTGCAGAAAGAAATGGCAACCTACTGTGGGAAAAAAAATCTGCCTCGTCAGTCATGTATCGAAAGATATATGATCACTTAAGTGTGTATCACACATGGCACATACTGACTGAAGGCTGTGCTATAAAGCTTTCACTGATCTCCAGAATGAAATTCAAACACTACAACTTTGAACCTAAACTTAACCTTCCTCAAAAAGCACTAACTAGTTGGAAAAAAAAAAAGATTTGTGTCCTTACTTATCTTGTCAAAACCCTACTTTCAAATTGAGTGCAATATCATGCTTCCAAAATCAACCTGCTCTGGTGATAATTGTGGAAAGAGTTTGAATAACTTTGGCTTAATTTGTCCGATTTTTAATTTATTTCTAAATGTTTATACAGTACATTATTGTACTGAGCAGAAAACATAATAAACTAACTCGAATTACAGTCTATATTCTGTACATTACTTTACATACTGTGCATTTGTGTGTGTGTGTGTATAGATATTATATATATATATATATATATATATATATATAGGTCGATTTTATTATTTTTAAACTACAATTCTCCTCTGTGTCTAAATCAGTAATGAACGTCAGGCTATATGACGGTTCCATATAGGATACAGGTTCAATTCCTATCGAAGGACACATATTTTCTATGAAAATTTTTTGGACATTTAGGTTTGTTTTGTTTTACGGCATAACAACCTCAATGGGTCATATAATGCCGACAACTTTTCTTTTTCTGTTAATATTTTTTTCCTCAAAAATATATAGCTGGTAATATTATTTTTCAAAAACGTATAGCTGGTAATATTATTTCTTCAAAAATGTACAGCTGGTAATACTATTTTTCCAAAACACATAGTTGATAATATTATTTTTCCAAAAGATATAGCTGATGATAATATTTCTTCAAAAATGTATAGCTGATAAGCTTATTACATTATTTGTTTACATTTGGATACACATCGATCAGATATGAATGTACGTAAGAAAATCATGGAGAATTGTCATTTAAAAACAGTAAAATTGACATTGCTAACCAAAACGCTCCTCTCTGGCTAAATCAGTAAAGCACATCAGGCTATATGATGGTTCCATATAGAATACAGGTTTGATTCCTGTCGGAGGACACATATTTTCTATGAAAATTTCTGACATACATGCCGGTAAATGTCATTAATACTGTTTATTATAAACAGAGCATTTACTAAATATTTGTATCTATAAAAAGAACATATAAACATCAAAAATGTCTTAAATAATTGTAAGACTTTGTCCATTTCATAATATATGACGTCATTTGTTTACATTTAGATACACATTGAGCAGATATGAATGAATTAAAGAAAATCATGGAAAATTGTGTTTAAAAACAGTGGCCCAATCGGTTAAGGCACGTCAGGCTATATGATGGTTCTGTATAGGATACAGGTTCAATTCCTGTTGGAGGACGCATATTTTCTTTGAAAATTTCTTGGACATTCATGCCAGTAAATGTCGTTAATACTGTTTATTATAAACAGAGCATTTACTTAAATACTTCTATCTATAAAAAGAACGTATAAACATAAAAAAAATGTCTTAAAATAATTGTCAGACTTTGTTCATTTCATAATATATATTTATTATATATTGTTCACCTTATTTATTCATTTATTTTCATTCATTTTGAAGAGAGAAAAATCACAATCAAAATTTTCACGCATGCAATGTATAATACCCACTTTTTTTTACATTTTTTTTATTTTAGGAGATTTTATAGCTGGTTGTAAATGTGGGTCGTCAGTCTAGTAAGTCATTAAGTGAATAGTTATTATAGAGTATATCTGATGGCATTTCAGAAGGCTAACCTTTTTAAAAAATGGCAGAAATATATTTCCCAGATAATATATGTGAAGGTTAAGTATCTGGTAAGCTGATAGACAGCTGAAGTTTCTGGGACATATAATGAGGAAGGAGGGCCTAGAGAATCTGATACTCATTGTTCGAATAGAGGGAAAGAGAAACAAGGGAAAACAATGTGTGACATAAATGGCGGGCTTAAGCAAGTGGATGACAGAATGTGGTCTGCGGGGAGGAAGCAGAGAGGAGGAACTTGTTGAGAGCTGCAAGAGATAGAGGGAGGTGGAGAGCCATGATCATTTACATCCTGAAAGGACATGGCACATAAAATTAAAGAAGCTGATACTTATAGCACCAAAAATCACTAGTACTTCTATCACATCTAACTCCATAATACTGTAATATCAAATTTAACTAGGGTGGGTACTAGTATACCATCAAATAAGGTACCCTTGCATTTTTATTTTCATTGAAAGATAAACTGTACATTGTTGAACAAAAGATCTTTCTACATGAACTCACGTTGATTATCTTATAGTTATCTTCCCAACATATCCCCATAAACTGTGCCTCTTACTCTGTAACACTCTACCTTGAGTGGCTCTGAGACCTTTTACAGAAGGAACATCACTGCAAACAAAAGTACCTTTGATGTCAATATAGTTTTCTAAGATTTTACAATAACTGTCATTCGGTGCATGAAAAACCCAGAGGAAACTACAAGACAGATTTTGTTCACAAGACCCAACAGTATTTGTTGTAAGATTTCCATTTCAGTGCAAGATGCTGCTGATAGATATCCCAAGAGTAATTCTGTTGTTTCAAAAGCAACTTATCAAAACATTGAATCATGGGAGAAAAGGCTACAAGCAATATTTTCAACCACTTGACGGCCTGTCTGTATGTAATTTCTATCTCCAAACGGAGCTTGAATTGTTTGAGCAAGTTAAAAAATGAAACATTATAACCTGATTGATGTGAGTCTGTCACTCATAAGTAAAAGAAACTTATTAGACATAAATTTGTAGCTCAAATGATCTGCTATTTAATTCAGAACTGGAATTGTCCAATCAGAATCCCGAGAACATACCAAACAATGCAGATACGTCTGTTGGGAAGCTGGTGTACTGCATGAAAAAAAAAAAAACCCTACATCAGGAAAGCTGCATATAACTTGTATAAAGTAGTGTGTTTTTGGAATCTGGTTTTAAGATTTTAAGCCAAGTCATGGATTGAGATAGAGAAAGCCAAGAAAACTTATTATTTAGAAGCGGCCTATTGTAGAGTAGATATAGTGTCACAGAAAATGCAATGATTTAATTCTCTCGAAAGGGCTGTTTTGTTCGATCAAGAACATACATCATATAACATCAAACTACCAAGATATCTGTCAATTGGGAATTTATAGAGGATTAACTGATGACCTTTTAAGTAAACTAGTTACAGTAAAAGTTTAACTAATTTAAGATTGGAATTCTGAAGAAATCAAAATGCTTTGCAATTTCAATATCCATGAACTGCTTCAGTTGGAAGCAAAGCAATAGAATTTTTCATTCTTTCCATGTATCAATTTTATTTCTCTGGCAGCATTTATGTCTTTCCACATCTTCCTATCCTTTGTAGCTCTTTGTAAACTTTGTTTTTCTATTCCCCTTCCCAGTCACTGTTCTGCCAACCATTTACACAAGCTTGTTAGGTAGGCTGATCATGGCTCTCCACTACTTCCTTATTCTTTGTAGCTCTTTGTACACTTTGTTTTTCTATTCCCCTTCCCAGTCACTGTTCTGCCAACCATTTACACAAGCTTGTTAGGTAGGCTGATCATGGCTCTCCACTACTTCCTTATCCTTTGTAAACTTTGTTTTTCTATTCCCCTTCCCAGTCACTGTTCTGCCAACTCATTATTACTCACTGTTTCCCCTTGCCTCTCTTGTCTTCAAGATATCCTGTGTGTTTCAAATTTTTCAAGCCTTCTTTCCTAATTATGTAAGAAATTTCAACTGTTTCTTTTTCACTCTAAGTGCTTTATTTTGTTTCTATTTTTTTTAAATTTCTTGGTTGGTCACATCCTTCATTTTATATGTTTATATCTTAGATATTTGTTATAAATATTTATAAATTCATATTTAATAATAGCAATGATATTAATAACAACAATGCAGATTGTTGCTATTTACCTAACAAAACACATAATCTAGGAAATAACTGGAGTTTAATGCATTTACAAGCAGTTTTTTTTTTGTAAATAAAGTGCTCAATATTAAAAATAATAGAGCTGCAATACAAAAATAAAGAAAGTTCAAAAGACTTATCTTTCTGATTTCAAGTTTTGCTCATTGGGTTAAGATAAATCTGTTGCATTAATTAACTGATATTATATTTATATATGTTACATAACAAGTGCTAACTATTTACTCTGAACAAACTTCAAACACATTCTATATTAAAAACAACATAGCAGCATTTAAATGTTAGAAAAAGGTTATAACATGACATTTAAGCTTAAATATTCGATTTGTTAAAATATTTTTATATTTTTATCTTTTTGAAAGGGATTTGTGTAAAAAAACAGATATTAGGAAACTAAACTCAGCAAATGATTTCAATGAAAACAGAATTCAAAGTATATAAATATTTGTGCTTATATTTTAAATTTTCTATTAGATCGGATTATATTTATTTTTTTACTGACAATTCACACAATACAAGGCTCAAGAGCCACTCTATGTAGACGTTTACAAAGTAAGATTGTAAAGGAAGTGGAATGTAAGAGTATTATGAGAATTAATAGGATAGATATCAGTTCTCTATACACTTAAAGAGACAAAGATTGTAGTTGCCAGGGAAGCATTCTTTCCAGAGCTTGTTTCACAAAGTAACAGTCCGAGGGAAGAAGTTGTCTGAGTGGAACTTTCTTTTTATCAATGGAAGATGAAGGGAATGGAGATGGTTTGCAATCAAGAACATGGTGAGTTCTAGCTGTGAAGGTCTGAGATGGTGGCACTAGGAATTTAACTTGTACATGGGAATCATGGCAGGAAGATAATTTTGTGTCTGTTTTGAAAATTAGTAACAGAAAAAATGATATTTTTCTCTAACACCAGCTACAATATATATATATATATATATATATATATATATATATATATATACTTTTCTCTTACATTGTTCGGACTGTTGTCCTCATCTTTACTGCCATATCCACTACATATTGGACATTGTATTTTCCAGTCTTCTTAAGGTGATTGGTATTTCAAATTGAACCTTTTATTTTGTCCACCCGGATAGATTGTTTTAGTTCCTCAAGAACACATGGACCAGTGGATAAAGGCATTGGTTAGAACCAGTGACTTGACCCAAAGAGTTATGAGTTCATTACCTGGTTACTGGAGTGGTGAATAAAAACTTGGAGAGTTGAGTTCAAGGAAGATAACTGAGACATCCAGAAGAGGCATGGCATGTGGAACTAGAACAGTCTATTGTTATAGACAAGCGTATGGTTGCAAGAAAGAAATACGACAACAGCAGAAATAGATTTACGTGGTTTATTTCAACAGGAACGTGTGGGTTTGGGACAGCTACCTTGTGGTAAAGTTCATAAGCCAGTTTCGGATCTAGGTCGATCTCTCATAGTAGTTCACACATGTTGACGGTGGTTGATGCCCTCCTGCTGCTGATTGCTCAGCCTGACCGTGACAGGTCTGTTTTGCGGCCACCTGTGAACTGCCCGTTGAACTTCCGTGTGACCCCTTTTATAGTGTTTTTTATGGCTTAACAGGCTCGAAAAACGAAGCGAGTATAATTAGGAGGGAAGCATTTTTATTGGACGAAAAATAGAGCACTTTAAATATTATTTTATTTTTCGACTGGAACACATGTGTCGGGAACATTTGTAAAGAAAGATAATGGTCATTTTGTGATGGAGCTTTGTCCCGTTTACATCCGGTTCTCGCTCTTGAGTATTTGCCTGTAAATCAGCCGAGATATGTCTTATTTTATTTTATAACACTATCCTGGTGGACAAAATAAAGGGTTCAGTTCGAAATTCCAATCACCTGAAGAAGGCTGGAGTGTACAAAGTGGAAAATATGGCAGTAAAGATGAGGATAACAGTTCAAACAAAGTAAATTAAATACCTCATCTAAGAAATAGAGACAGATATACTTTTCTCATTCATCAATTAGTTTCAATAGAGAGACTAAAGATTTGGTTTTAGGCCTGACATTCTAACATTTAAATGCTGTGTTCTTATTCCTCGGCCACCTCTACCCGGTCATTAATTCACCCTTTTTTATTGAGTCTAATTATAAAAACTTATTAAATTACATCAGATTTTCATAAAATAAAAAGAACTGAAGGCTCTAACAACTGTTAATCTATTTTCATTAGGTGAAGTTGCCATTGTTAAATTTACTGACAAGCCACAGGGAGTCATTCTGTTTGCATATTTTTCTTCTTGTAATGACTTACTTTTGTAGAAATATGGTTCTACTAGTGAATGTTGAATGACTCAGTTCTTCAGTAAGTTCAACAAGAATGCATTCTGCTCCAAAACCATTGAGTACCAACAGAAAAGATTCTTGGGACACATAATTCGAAAACAAGAACTTGAGGATCTTTGTTTGGGAGAACGTTTCCATGGTTCAAAAGTCAAGGGAAGACAGAAGACCATCTTTGTTATTCTTCTCAAACCTAGACAAATCTTGGACACAGCATCACACCATGGACCATTCTGATTTTGGACCATTTGCCCATGAGTGTACCACCCATGGCACTTTGTATGACAATGACGAATGGCTTAATTTAGGGAGATTTGGAAATGTATTTGCAGGCCAAGACAGCATTGTGCGCTATCAGAACTTCTGCTATGATGTGCTATATTTGGATCTATCTTTTGTATTATATTTTAATATAGAAAAGATATAAGGTATTTCTTTTAAATATGGTAATAGATTTGATCTTCTTTTATGCACTGTCTCTTCAAGATGTTGATATCTTTCCACAACTTCCTATCCTTTGTAGCTCTTATTAAGCTTTGTCTTTTTTATTATCTCACCCAGTCATTGTTCACTGTATCTATTTATACAAGCTTGTGATAGCTTACTCATTGTCTCACTCTGAGTTTCAAATCTGAACTTTTATCTGCTATTTATCACCCATTTTTTTCTTCAATAGGAGTAGTAGATTTTCATCAATTGTTTCCTGTTTAGGATTAGGTCTTCCTAAAGTCTACGTCAACTTTATACCTCTAACGTCTCTACTTAAATCTCTGAACTTTTATCTACTATTTCCTTTTTCTCCCCTTCAGAGTAAACAGATTTACCTATCATCTGGTTCACACTCCTCCCTTGTCTTTTGAACAGGAGTAGAGGTTTATCCATCGTTTCCTATTTAGGACTGGGTTTCTAGTTCCTTCTAAAAAAAAATTTTCATCTCTTTCACTTCCGGTGGCCCCTTACATTTTGGTGGCATTATCACCTTGCTTGTGGGGTGGGGGTTGCTTGCTATGTAACCCAAGTGGTTTCTGGATCTTGTATAAAAAAAAAAAAATGTATAAGTATTCTTTTTGTTTCCATTTTCTTTAAAATTTCCCCGTTTTTCACATGCTTCATCCATGGTATTCTCAGCATTTTTCTATAAAAGTGCATCTCTGTTGACAAGTCTCCTCTTCATCTCCGAGAAAGTTGTCCTATATTTATTCATTTGTGGGAGGAACAGTTTCTAACAAATTTTTCTTGTTTCATAATACTTTGTCTATCTTATGTTAGGCATCTTTTGCTATTACCACACTCTGGATTTTTATGTCACATTTTCCACTGTCTGTTATAGCACTTACCAGTTGGTTGCAGAATGAAATTATATGCTGATCAATTTACAATGCGGATTAAAATTTCTCATTCATACAATATGCATTTAACTGGCTTGCAATAATCATAATTTATAAAGAAATATTTTTAGATGACAAAAAATTATCGTGTCATTTCAATATGCAAGAACAACGCCAAACATCTTCACTTCTGGCAAAGTTTTTCTAACAACCAACAAGAATAAATGTTTCAACTAAACTTGAAACATTTTGCAATATCATTAAAATTGAGTGTGTGAACAAATAAAGGTTTTTTTAAATAGATGCTGAGTGGGCATGTGTTAAAGTAAAAGTGTTAAGTTCTTGTGTTTTTATATATATATATATATGAAGTAAAATATACGGAAAAAACAAACAAAAATCCTAATATGCAATTATGCTGTTTTAATGTTAATATAATGTCAACATCGGACGTTTCAGTCTAATAGACCATCTTCAGAACATATTCATAAAACATAATTAACACAGACCATATTTAATTCAACATGAAAAGCAAGACCAATCCAAACAGATAACTGAAATCTTTTATAAGATCAGCGTTCCGTTTAAATATGATCATGTCGTTGTCATGTGGGCGATGTTGTGAAAACGTATTCCTAAAATGTGAGTATTTTGAATGAAAAATGAAAAGAATTTTATTTTGATCTAAAACTTATATGTACGTATACAGTTCATTTTGCTCTGGAAGTAATTTTACTTAAATGCAGATAAATATTTTATTTGTATAGATTATTAAAATGACTAAGGGAAGTAATCCTTCATAAATTTAGTTGAATTACCTCCCTTCCCACTAGAGATGGGACAGGATATATATAAATAAATACATATTGATAATTATTATATGGTTTGATGCATTTGAGAGAGAAAGAGAGAGTGACATAACAAGGAGAAATTAAACAAAAAGTATTCAATTATGCTGAACAATCTCTTCAAAGATGAAGAAGAGACTTGAAACAAGAGAAATGGGGTTATCCAGAAGGATGCTTAGAATACCATAGACCAAATTTGCAAGCAACAGCATAATTTTAGAGTAAATGGAAACAAAAAAGGACTCTTATACTTATCAGGAAGAGATAATTTGAAATTTCTAGGACATAAAGTGAAGAGGGCTTGGAAAATTTGATACTCACAGGACAGATTGAAGGCAATAGGTATACAATGCATGAACTACCTAGTGATGAATGGCAGTAAATGGTAAATGGATGGCAGAACAAGGTTTAGAAGAGATAACAAAAAGACAACATTTATTAAGAGCTACAAAGAACAGGAAGTTGTGGAGAGCCATAATCGATCAGGTTACATTCAACGCTGTAGGACTCAACAATGAAACAAACATAGAATACCTACATAGAACATTCAGCTACACACAAATGTCCAAATTAGAATAAACTGAAAATATAATGCAAATTTGTAGGTGCCACTTCCTCTCGTTTTTTGAGTTTTTCGTAATGGATTCTTTATTAGCAGGAAAGAATCAGTTACACATATAAACAGTATAAAAGAAATGGACAGAAACCCTCTCACTTTCTTTTGCACTCTTCACCCTTAGGATGCCCCGTTTCTGATACAAAGGAAACTTTGTTGTACGGTTAGTCGACTTCTTAATTACAACTAAACAACATGGCACATCATTCACATAAATACACACAAACATAGATACGATTTCTCTTTATTTTTTATGCGTTACATTGTGTTTTTGTTTTTTTTTAATCAATTCACCCCAAGCAAGGTGATAATGCTACTAAGACACAAGGGGCTGCTGAGAGAGAAAGAGAATGAGAAGATTTTAAAAGAAACTGGAAACCCAATCCTAAGCAGAAAATTTGGCAAACACACAGTAGTACAGATGAAAAGAAGCCATGGATCATGTGGACATGTTTGTCAACACTAGTTACATCCTGGTTTTCTCCATTAGCAACAGGACTGCTTGGTATGTCTAGATATGAGCCTCTCTGCAAATTGTCAAGATCCAGGTCTTTGTAAGATGCCTCATGCAAATAAAACCAACAGAAAAACTAGTAGTCAGCAATTAGGAAGACACAGTCTTATGAAGTCAGTCTCATGGGCATTTTGTTCCTAAAGTTGCTGTGGTTTCCAAGGCAGTGCTGTTTTTATTACCACCCGTCTCTTTCTCCTCTCTACCTATTACCCTCTGTAGTTGGTGAGAGAGCAATTGGTTAGGTGTTTACCCCCAACCTCAACACCCTCTTGCTGTACATCACAACAGGAAACAAGGGATAAATCTCCACTCCTGTTCAAGAGACTGGATGAAGTGTGTGAAAAAAGATCCTCCACATGTTGAATACATTTATTTTGAAAGTTTCTCAAATGCAGCCATTACTGATGTTAACACTTATTTACTAGAAGTGGTAACTGCTTCCTGCTGCAAAATCACTTATTACACACAACAAAGATGAAGATACTTATCCGAATAATATTTGAAATAACAATCAGTATGTTTACAAGTTTTCAACAAAGTTTTTTTCTAAGCTCTTGAATAGACAAATAATCCAATGGAGAACATTTTTTTTTTATATTTCAGGAAAGGGGAAGCCATGTTCTAATATCAGACATGTTTTTGTGAAAGTAATAACAAATCATTCCAAGTTGCTATGGAATTTGACGGTAGATGAGAAATATAGGAAGGTACACAATAGTGGCGACATATGTGCGGAAATAATGCCTTCCTGTACTGTCTTGGTTCCTTTAAAATTCCACCAAAAAAAAAAAAAAAAAAAAAAAAAAAAAAAAAATGATGCTAATAAAAATGGACAAAAGTGGTTGAGAGAAAGAAAGTTGTCCTCAGACTACCGTTTGCTTTATTTGTCTTTCTTAGTCTTAACAGTTTGCACTGGGTGAACTCTGTTCAACACCTGGTGTTTGGTTGATCCTGTGAAGTCACAAAACAGCGTATACTCCTCAGAAGAAACTGATACCAACTGCTTCCTCTTCTCTTCCAACCCCTCCCGATAACCTCTTTCCTGGTGCCACGACCATCATCTCCTTTACTCAAACGAAGTTTCTTTAATAACATTATAATGAACAGAACCTTTCCGAATAAACCAATCATCCAAGCTTATTTATTGTTTGATGTCCTGTATTGAAAATGAGGCTGGAGAATGAGGTCCAGTTTTACTTGTTTCTCTTTCTTCTTGCTGCCCATCCTTCAAATAGATATCTTAAGTTTGCACCTGTTGACCCCTATTCTGGTCACAGTAGAACTCAAACATTCTCTTGTGAATGGACGTTGTATGGGAATGTCTTTATTTGTCTGCTTGAAATCAACAATCGTGGACAAGTACCGAGGTGTACAAAATAATGATTTATATATCATTTACACTGATAGTTTAAACTCAGTGGTTGAAAGAGTTGCATATTTTCTACTTGGTTGGGGTTCATCAAGTCAGACCCCATTAAGATGTTTTGCTCTCCCCCATAATAATGATGTGAATTCATTTTAGTGTGGTATAACAAAAAACATTTATCAAACACATTTCTAGTGTTTGATACTATTTCACTTTTCATTGTAAATATTGTTCAAAGAAAATACTTTTTATTGGAAATCATGAAGAAATTGTTCCTTTTTTATTTGACTTTTCTTTTTTACTTTTTACCAGTATTACGACCAATCATGGATACCTCAAACTGGATGTTAAGAATCAGAAAAATATCTTGATATATCAGCCATTTTAGTTCAAGTAGCCCACATTAACTCTTTAAGTCCTCTCTCACCAGGAAATACTTCTCTTCCTAATGAAGAATCAGCAATGTTATTGGTCCTGACCTGGCATCTTGGCTTCGGTCACTTTCCTACTGCTGTTATGTACCTTCCCTGTGCCTTTTCTATAAATATTTTCCTAGTAATTGGTCTAATGAACTATCCTCTATGGTACTTAAACTTTATAAATTTAAAAACAGTACTAGATTGACAGCAATGTCTCATCATTTTACACTTGAAATAGCTCAACATAACTGTAAGTTCTATGTTCTTTTGTTGTGGAATGCTCTTCAGGCTTCTTGCTTCCCAGTCAACTTTAATCTTCAAAAATTTAAATTCAATATCAGTCATTATCTACTGTCTTCTTAATTCTTGTTCTTTTATTGCTTTGCTCTTTAATAATGTTTTTTCATCATATTCTCTAACTCCTTGTGTTTTAGTGGTTTTATTGCCTTGCTTGGGGTGAAATTATTAAACAAAAAAAAATATGTAGCTAGTAGTTATTACATGCGACATTAGGCATCCTCAAAAGGGGAAGTGTCAAGAGACTGAAATATTTTTGGAGTGTTCCAATTAAACTTTCTTTTCTGACTTTTAAAAATCTTTTACAATGATGTTCAAACTGTACAAGGCCCAAGAGCCACTCTAGGTAGAAGGCTACAGATTAAGAGGCATAGTCTATTGGAATATGTGGTGAAGATAATGTTAACTCTAGACTTGAACAGGTTAAGATTGTAGTGATCAGGGAAGCATGTTCCTTGAAGTCTGTTCTACAAAGCTGTAGTTTGTGGGATGAAGCTGCTTTAGCGGAATTTACATCTCACCAACAGAAGATTCCATTGAAGTGGATGTGCTGATATTTAAGCCTCCTTTACACTTGGTGCCACTAACCTAACAGATGCCTTTCCTCAAAAAACTGAAATCCAAGTAGATGCGGTATCTAAGCAAGCCCTCTACATGAAAGTTTGTTGCAATACACCAACTGACTTATCTCATTAGTGGCAAGTGTTCCAGCCCAAATAATATCAAGATTTTGTATGCTGATTTTCTAGGCACCAAGCACACTCCATTTGAGATATCAGCTCAATATAATCTTCAAAATATATTCAGTTACCCTCCTCTGATCCATTTAAGATTTACACATAAAATAACCTGCTTGGTGACTGAGTGTGTTGTATGTGTTCCCCAGGTACCAATGGTTTGAGTTTTAACCCAGGTAAAAACCTTGTGTTTGAATTCTGAGTTTGTAGTCAGATTTCCCAGTTGGATGATTTTGTACAAAACAATCTTCTTTGCACTTACTAACATTTAGCCTTGTGCCAAACTAAGTTATTGTTTAAAAATGTGTAAGCAAGTTTGGTGGCAGAGATTATTGTATATTTCCAGCTGGATCTTCAATGATCTGGATTTTAGTCAAAGTGGAAAACTTTGAATGCAGATGTTCAAAACAGACAGACTTTGTTTAGAAGAATGGTGCAACATGATCTTCCTATCTTATTTTGCCTTGTGTCTGACTAAGATAAGATTAATGTGTGTTTGCAGATATAGTTTGTCATTCGCAATCTTCAATTAATACTCATTGAAACAGAAGATTTAAAATAAAAAAAAGAAAATTGCTTGTTTACAATGATGTTAAATTCCATTTGTGACTGATTTTTACTTTCTGAATCTCATTTTGGCAAAGAAAAATTTATAAGAATGTTAATTTTTTTTTTTTGGTCTTTTAAAGAAAATGAAAAGCTTCCTCCTCACACAAAGGTTAAAAAAAATTGAGTTCATCAGTTCAGAAATTATTGATACTAATTATTTCACCTTCATAACATACATATTTTTTTTATCAATTAAACAGCGGTTTTGAAATTTATACCAGAAAAAAAGTCATGGAATTGTGTGAAAAGAGTGTTACTCCAATACTGACCTAGGGTCTTATATATATCGATTTCCTTGAAGAAGTTTGGTGGATAAAAAGAAAGAAAAAGTTTTTAAAAAAAGATCATTTAAAAAAGAAATGTTTCAATCTGATATACTTAAATTAAAAATGATTAATTTAGTTTGTTTTTATTTCTTTGAGCTTTTATGCTTCCCAAATTGAAGTTAAAAAATATATTTCTTTCATATATGTCATATTAAGGAAACAAAAACTGAATCAATCACCAGAGGATAAAAAAAATATAACCAAATACCAAATTTTTATTTTTAAGTTTGTATGAAAGTGACTGTTATATTAAAACAGTTTTGGAAACTAGATTTTTCTTCAAAAAGCAAAACATCCAATGAAAGAATCTTTTAAAATAAAAGATTCCTGAAGAGATGTAAAATTGTAATTTTTATTTTTAGCACAAGATGAAAAAATAAATTCCAATATATATGGATTTTTTTCCAACTAATATCCTTGTATTTGTTTCTATATTTCATAACATTCCCACTTGATACATTCTCATCTTCTTTAAGTGTCTATAGTGTGTTTTTTAATCATTTCAACCAAAGCAAGCGATAAGGCCACAAAGATGCAAAGGGCTATTGTGAGTGAGAGAGATTTTAGAAGGAACTGAAAACCCAATCCTAAACAGAAAAGAAAGGGCAAACCTCTACTCCTGTACAAAAGACAGGGAAGGAGTATATATATATATATATATATATATATATATATAGTGTAACCCGGATATAAAAGAGTTGTCGGGACCGGAGAAGAAGTCTCTTATATCCAGGTTTGGTTTATTTTGTTTAGGTAAGTATGGGCTCTAATTTGGGACCAGAGAAAATCTCTTATATCCGGGTTACACTGTATATATATATATATATATATATATATATATATATATATATATATATATATATATATATATATATATATATATATGTGTGTGTGTGTGTGTGTGTATGTATTTATTTGTGTATTTAGGTTGAAATACATTAACTGCTAACAAGAAATTCATTGTTGTATGTATGTATGTATTTACAAAAATAATGGAAGCCTTATTAATAAAAACAGACAACAAACACTCAATAATATCAACTATGAACATGGACACAATATCTTGACTGCATTTTAAAAATGAAAACATAAATACTCTGTATTGAGCACTCTTTTGGTTATTGGAATTTATTCTGTTATCACCAATCCTATACTTGTGTGTGTGTGTGTGTGTGTATATATATATATATATATATATATATATAGCATTCTATTAATATGGTATCAATAATATTCTAGATTAATGAATATTGTTTTTAGGATGCATATGCATCTCTCCTACCCACAACAGGCCCAGTTTCTATATTCCTGTGTTCCTGAGAACATCCACACATGATCCGCCATATAAGATTTAAAAGTGTTATGGGTTGAACTGTAATGTAATATCTATCCTTCTATATGGCAGTGAATGTTGGAAAAATTCCTCACAGATGAAAAGTACACTTGAAGCAACAGTGATAGTGTTCAACAGAATGATGCTAAGAACAATACTGGGTAGAGCATGTGAGCAATCAGGAAGTTTTAAGGAAAATGGAAAGAAGAAGGAAACTTGTTCTTAAAATCAGAATATAACAGTTAAAATTTCTGGGACACATAATGAGGAAAGAGGGCTTGGAGATTTCAAAAGGCATAATGAAAGGAAGAAGGAAAAACTGAGTAACCAATTTAATGTGCATGGGTAAATGAATGGCAGAACAGGGACTAGGAGAGGGAGTAAGGGGATAACTTCTGCTTTGTGATGTAAGGAATAGAAAGATGTGGAGATCCATGATCACCATGTTCTGAAGAGATAGGCAGTATAAAGAATGTTACAACTTTCTGGTGTTCCTCAAAACAGAGACACAAAAAACTATTTCCCAACATCTGACCAAATGACCTTACATCAAAACTTCTTGGCCAAGTCAATAACTTTTCAGCACCTACTTAAAGATATATAACTACAAACTTACACCCCCCCACACACACACATATATATATATATATATATATATATATACACACATAGTAGTGAGCATAAAGATCAGAATGATGTTAAGAAAAAGTCTAATTGTGAAATAACTGTTTATTTTAAAGCTTCATAGAATGTTTTATCAAGGAAAAATAAGCATATAAAGATAAATTATATAACTCTAAAATATAAAGCACAAACTCATTTTGATAAAGTTATGAGAATAATTATATAACATTCGAAAAAATAGATGATCAAAAACATCAGAACAATTAACAAAATCGTACTATTATAATGGATACATCATATCCAAATGAAAATAGCATTCATAATTTATTAGTACTTGATGTGTAAACCATTACTTTCAATAACAGCTTGACATCTTTTGCTACATGAGCAAATTAATGTCTTGCATTCATTAACAGATATTTTCTTCTATTCTCCTTTCAAATTAGTCCATAGTTCTTTTCCTTAGCTCTTTCATTTAGTAACTTCCAAACATTCTCAATAGGATTCAAGTCTGGGCCTTGAGCAGGCCACTCCATAACAGTAACATCCTCCTCAGAAAGAAATGTCTCAACAGACTTCGCTGTGTGACACAGCACGTTATTTTGCATAAATACATCTGGTTGATTAATTGCAGTTCTCAAATTAGGCACAACATGTTTTTTCAATATCTCTTTGTATACAGTTGCGTTAATTTTACCGTGTAGCCTAACATGAGGTCCCGTACCAGCAGATGAAATCATGCCAAACACCATCACATTCCCTCCTCCAAATTTAATGCTGTTTTTAGTGCACTAAGCCAAATATTGTTCCTTAGGACTGCATTGAACGAACCTTCTCCCATCACAACTGAACTGGTTAAACTTTGATTCATCGCTGAAATGAACACAATTTCACTGTTCTTCTGTCCATATGATGTGTTCAATGGCAAATTTCAATCGGCTCATTTGATTCTTTTTAGAAATGTAAGGCTTCATAGAGGCTACTCGACTGTTCAAATTTATTTCATTAAGTCTTCGGGAAATAGTGTGCCTTGATATTTTAATGCCAGGGTTAGCATTAGCTCTTTTAGAGATAGCAGTTGCTGTTGCAAATTGATCCTTTTTTGATTCATTACCAATCCATCTGTCTTCCCTTGCAGTAGTTTTCCTAGGCCTGCCAGGTGGTTTCTTGGCTTCACATGACCCAGTTTCATCAAGTTTTCTTAAAATACTATGAATAACACTTTTAGATTTCCCCACAATCTCGGAAATATCCCCAATCGAGAGTTTATCTTCATTATGTAACTTGACTATCAGTTTTCTAAGTTCCAATGACGTCACAGATTTTTTTTGCCATGTTTACAATGCAAGAGCCAGTAAAGAGCCAGTGTAATTTAGTAAAATACCCGATAATACCCGATATTATATTCTTACCCTAAAAAATTTTCAATAATGCAAAATAATTATTGAATTTTATGGATTCATTTAATCGTTCTGATGTTTTTGATCATCTACTTTTTTCGAATGTTATATAATTATTCTTATAACTTTAACAAAATAAGTTTATTGAGCTTTATATTTTGGAATTATATAATTTACCTTTATATCCTTATTTTTCCTTGATAATATGTTCTTTAAAGCTTTAAAATAAAAATTTATTTCATATTTAGATTTTTTTTAACATCATTCTGATCTTTATGCTTGCTTCTGTGTGTGTGTGTGTGTGTGTGTATATATATATATATATTATGCCTAATCTCTAAGTACAGCTACATAGGAAAAATACCATGATTCTGAATGCATGTTTTTCAAAGCTCTTTTGCAGGAGTTCCTCACACAGAATATTACCAAAACCCATCATTAATCTTTTGCTAGTCATATATATATATATATATATATATATATATATATATATATATACATACACAATAGATAGACAGATACTTGAAGTTTGCAACCTTTACTTCTTTTCCATAGTGAATTATCTCCCTTGCCTGTCAGGTAAATTTATTTCAGCTGTTTCAGTTTATAACAAAAACTGTTTTTTGTAATGAACAAAATTATTTCCCTATTCTTTTCTTTACTCTATTTTCATAAACTTTTCAATTTTAATTATCCTTTAGACTGATTTCAAGATTTTTTTTTAAAAACAGCCCCGAAAGATTAAATCTATTATAAACTTAATTGAAAATGACATTTAAACAGAATCTTGATTTTTCAGCTGAATTCAGATCAACCTATAAAGTGTCCTATTGTACCAGTTATATTCATTCTTTAAAAAGAAAATAAACTAAGTCAAAAATGACTGTCTAATGAACAGAATGTCTATATAAAATTCTGTATTCTTTTATTTGAGTGAGGTAAATGCGGTTTATTGTACTCAGTTATCTCCCTTGTGTCACAAAATAAACCACTGAATCCCAGACTTCTGTTTTGTCATTTCCTGTCTTAAGTTAAATTCAAATTTTAATATATATTAAATTTCAGATTTTGAATCCAACCAAGGTTGAATTTGAAAGGATCAAATTTAAAGTCATTAAATGCAGTGGGTAAATATCTTCCACTCCTTAACATGGTGTAATTGGCTATGCATGCATTTATTAACGTAAACTACTTTTACCTTCATTTGTGACTTTTTGTTGACCAGATATTATCATACGCAAATTCAAATTATGCATGCAAAAAAAAAAATATTTGGGCTGGAGCTGCTCAGTCCTCTCTTACTAGTTTTGATAGAATTCAAAATGGTCTACGCAATGTTGTGGGTAGTGAATTATTTTCCACTCTATAACGCCTTTCTCCACAGATGAAATGCCACAAGCCTCTCACTAATTTATCACAATTTCTATGGCGAATGTTTGTACAAGCTGCATACTTTAGTTCCACCAGTTCATAGCTAAGACTCACCATGCCATGTACACTAGGACATATCATCCCCATTCTCTTTGTTTTCTGTTACAAACTACAATTTGAACACCTCCTTTCCAAGGACAATGACTTTGAGAAACAGACTCCTAAGAGGATGCATTACAATATTAAGATCTTCAAATTTAAAGCCAACCATTATCTTTCCTACATATCCTCATAAACTGCATTTTTTACCAACTTCTCTTGTGTTAAAAAAACTATTTTGTTTAGTAACCCTCTACCTTGACTGACTCTTGGGCCTTGCAAAAAATTTAGTTAAAAAAAACAAAAACAAAAACAAAAATACACCAAACTAACATCAGGCATTTTCCTATCATTGAAATATAACAATATACTAAACAATATACTAAACAATATACTAAACAATATACTAAAATATAAAAGTTTCTTATTACATCTATATTGTTGGTGCTCATTTATCAAACACATATTGAAATTTCAAGTTCAGCTACCAAAATATTACTGTGACATTTCTAACAGCCTTAGCATGAAGTGAACAAAACAGAAGCAAAGGAGATTTGAACTCTGTATGCTAGATTCCAAGTTCTGCGTAAAGTAACTGTTATGCTATCCATAATGCCTTGCATTATACGCATTATGATTAATGTCCTAATCTTTGTTGCTATGACAGAGACCTGAAGTAGGCCAGAAGATACAATTCCCGAAATACTCAACAAATTTGTGAACATTAGTCTTAATGTAAATAATGATGACTTGTCCTAGCATTTCAGTTATTTATTTTATATTGATATTTTAAAAATCTTTTTGCAATGTTTAATGTTTAATTAATTTAATCAACTCTTTATTTCATATCAGTCACTAATTTGTTCAGTCTTTGATTTGGTCATTTTTTTTCATCTTCTGTCAACTTGGTGCATTCTTTTAGGGGATGTTTTGTATTGAAAGCTATTTACACAGAAACTGATGCTTTAGAAATGAACTGAAAGCCCATTAGATCATATATAGAAAATTAGGAATGGTAAATTATTATATTTAACAAAGAATTTTGACCATGTGCTTTTCAAATGAGTGTACAGTCATTGAAAAGCAAGGTACAAACAATGAATGAAAAAGTACCTTTTCACCCTTTTATTTATGCAACATGTTTTTCCTACTCAGTGTTCGGCCATTCATATTGTTCCTGCATTATTCTTAATGTGCCCTGGAACAATTTATAACATAGCATAATGCAGTTACCAGTTTAAAGAAACATTCAACACACACACACATATATATATATATATATATATATATATATATAAATTATTAATGCTACCTATTGAAATATGTAAAATCATACAATTTAATGTATATCAAGGTAAACAGAATTTCTGCCAATAAAATGCTTAATAGTTGAATCAGAAATAATCAAGTTCAATATTTATTAGAGGTCAACTCTGAGTTTCATAATTTCTTATCAGGATTTTCTTTTTGGAAGTCCTGATGGGTGGGAAATTACAAAACCAAAAGTTGACTGATAAGTACTAATTTTTTATTATTTTAGATTGAATAATACACACACACACACATATATATATGTGTGTGTGTGTATATATATATATATATATATATGTGTGTGTGTGTGTGTGTGTGTGTACATATATATGTGTGTGTATATATATATATATATATATATACATACACACACAGAGAAGTGAGTGTTTACACCATATGGTTCAGTTAAGTTTAACTGTTGGTTGGCCTAGGGGACTAAATCTTTTTGAAACTTAAACTTGATGTCTTGTCACTATGTTATCCTTGGCTGAAAAGAAGTGAAAAAGAGTGTCCTTTCCTTTTATACAGCTTTATACAATGCCACCTAGTGGGTTTTAAGAGAAGTCTCCTAGCAGAAAATATTAATCCTACACTAACTGTTTGGGTTACAAGACTGGAATCCATCCTGTAAACCACTCATCTCAGATGAGCTTACCACATCAGGGTGAGAGTGAACTACTAACTTCCCAAGATAGTTTGAGCAGATTATTTATCTCTGGTCAAGAAAGAAGTGGAAACCTACTAAAGAGATACAAGAACATCTTGAAAAGAACCCTCATTTGCTGCATAGTGGTGGGCTTGCCACATCAGACTGTTGTTATTTAACTACTCTGGCTAACAGAGAACTAGGGCTTCACTAAAGAGATACAAAAACATCTTGAAAAGAAGACTCATCATCTGTGCGATTATAGGCTTGACACCTCATGATAGAAAAGAATTGTTTTTTTAACTAATCTTTGGCCAACAAAGAATGAAGGTCCCCCACTGAAGAGATATGACAACTCATTCAACCACTGTCAATGGGAAACAGAAACAATCTCTAGAATAAAAGAATGGCATAGAATCCATCAAGGAAACTCTTAAACTGATTGAGCATCATAATAAGAGTAGAAGAAATCAGATTTCTAAGTCAGGAGCGTCCACTGGTTGCCAACCCTGTTCCTGCAGTCCCTGTAAGAAAGCATGCATCTTACACATAAGCTTCAGTAACCACCTGAGTGCAACAGACATAGAAATCCTTCTCAAATCTTTGTTCGCGAAGCCAAGCCACGATTGTTGCTTCAACAGATTTTATAGAACAATTCTTGGCATCAGTGCAATGATAATAGAAAATGCGATTAGATTCGTAACACTTAATCTGCCAGAAGTAGCAAATCATCAGACATTTTGACAATTTTCCAGAAAAGGTGCAGATCTTAATTTAGGAAGGAAAACAAAACAACTGCCGATAAAAGTTCATTTAAATAAAAAGCTTGTTGAGTTTTTTTTAGCTTTTTTTCTTGTTAAGTAATATTAATTAACATATAGTAAATCCTAAACAATCTCATCAGAAATGGAGAAGAGACTTGAGGCAACAGAAGTGTGGTTTGAGAGGGAGATGCTGAGAATATCACGGACTGAAGACATGAACAACAACAAAGTTTTAGAGCAAATGGAAACAAAAAATACACATATGTCAGAATGGAAATAGATAACCGAAATTTCTAAGTTACATAATGAAGGAAAAAAAGGCTTGAAGAATTTGACACTCACAGGAAATGTTGAAGGTAAGAGTGACAGAGGAAAGCAGTTTATAACTTAACTAATGAACTTGTGTTGACAGAACAGTGATTAAGAGATATAGCAAAATGACAATTTAGTGAGGGATACAAAGAGCAGGAAGCTGTGGAGAGCCAAGATCTGGAATGAAAATGGCACATGGAATTATTATTAGGAAATTTAAGCCAGTACATAATTTGATTTATGTGAATTGCACAGTGGAAGAATTAAATAAAAGATTCAACGGACACAGGTATGATGTCACACACAGCATTTGGGACATCAATGGAACTTGCATGACATTTTATTACAAATGACTATAATTTCAACAAGCATCTTAAGGTGCACATTCTGAAAAAAAATTCAGAATTTACTGACTTTTTGACCCTTAAAACACATGAGGATGGTTACAAAAGCAAATTACTAACTTCTCGGTCTAGGGAAATTAACAGAATAACAGGAAAGTTCCATAAGATTTATACTAAACTGTTTGATTGATTCCTCTTAGTAACTAATCAATTAACAGAAAATTCCAAGATGAACAAGATCACTATTATATTAATCATGTTTCAGTTGCATGCCTTTACTCTGGTAGTGTTTCATTCATTTTTGACACATTTATTACCAATACAGCCATTTTTTTTCATAACAAGGCAAGCAACGTTTGTACAAAGACATAATTTTTTGTAGATTTATATATTTTTACACTTGAAAAACTTTTTCTAAATATAACTTAAAGACAGACATTCTGCCAAAATATTTTTTTAATATTGTCAAACACTGTGTTTCTTTTTTTCTTAAATGATGCTCTTCTCTTAATTATTATTATTATTATCGATCTCCAACAATTCTCATTTCTATTAAATATGTGCAAATGACATTAGGATTATTAACAAAGAAAATGGAATTAGCTGGCCAAGTTCAAATTCCAGCTGTTCATTTTGCACTAATGTTGTAAAAGGTATGATTCCATCTTTTCTTCTTTGTATTTATCTGTTTTAAAAAATAATATATTTAAGCAGCTAACTTTTGTTTAAACATTTTTTATCAGAGCAGACAAGGAATATCAGTTATAGCTTTTGTTAAGTTTTTTCCTTAATGTCTTTTGTGACACTGGATCTCTTGATAGTAAAAAACCCTAAATATCTTCATGTATTTGTTATAACACAGCATTTCTCTCAAGAAAGCTCACCTGTCCCCTCTTGGAGCATAGCACTCTCTCTTACACACACATACATATATATATATATATATATATATATATATATATATATATATATATAGAGAGAGAGAGATTACATATATATATATATATTTGTATCAATTTAAATGTTATTTTTAGTGGATACCTGTATTTGAGTAGACACTCTTGAATATTCAGGCTAGTAGGTGAAAATAAATGTTTAATAAATAAACATTTATTTTCACCTACTGGCCTGAATATTCAAGAAAACTTTTCTCTAAGATTTCTCACATATTCAGGTTAGTAAGTGAAAATAAATAAATATACAGTTTAATAAATAAATGGAGTATCTACTCAAATTTGAGCATTCACTAAAAATAACATTTAAAATGATAAAATCTGTCTGATTAATAAAAATCCCTTCTAATATATTATAAACCAGTTGTATTAAAAAGTGCTCAATACATATATAAAGAAAATAAAAAAAATTATCATGCCAAGCTTTTAAATTTAAAAAAATTAGGAGATCAGTCAATCACACTACTTTGGTTTCAACCTTTTGGTATCATCAGGCGATTTGGTTCAAACCACCTGAAGATACTGAAAGGTTAAAGGCTGTTTCGTGCTAGATGCAATTGTCAGTTGGCCTGATGATTGTGTTGTGTCTAGCATGAAACAACCTGTTGCCTCTGAGTGCCGACTTCAAGGTTCACTCTTATATATATATATATATATATATATATATATATATATATATATATAATTTTTTGGCTATGCACACTTCAGTCATCTTTTGGTGTCTGTTTTTGGGCTGATAGAAAATATTTTATAATAGACAACTGTAGTATGTTTTTCTCTGTGGTGAGTTTTCTTGCTTGGTTCCTGCTGAACCAGAGTTTATGAAATTCAGTCAGTGATCCATGGACTGAACTCATCGTCATAGTAATGGCAATGTTAGCTGTTGCCTTATAAGGAAATAAATAGTATTTATGCCTCATCACTCTGAAATAATATCAGAAAATTCTTAAATTATATGTACTCTGACTTTACTGGTGAATAAAAAATGTATTCATAGCTAATGCTCATTGATCTCTAGCAAAGTGAGTCAGTCTGGAAATAGGCTTCAGACTGTCAACTGGAGTTACAAGTAGTTTTTACCTTGTGGACCAAACTCCTAGCCCTGTCAATGGTAATATTAGCTGTTTCCTTATTTGGAAACATTTGGCATCCATTGATGGAACAGCCAGTGAGACTCTCAGTTGACATTTATAAAATCTTACAGTTAAGTAAATTATTTAAGAAATAAGTTTCTCAAGTCCAGTAGCTGTTATTAGTCTTTCCAGTATTGATGGGAAGAGGTTTCCTTCCTAACCTTTTATTTCAAGTAGTGGGGAACATCAACAACTTGATTGTTATTTTCTCTTCAAGTTACATGTGATATCCATTTTATCTGTTGCTGCTGTTGGAAAGTCCTCAAGACTTTTAACTGATGCTTATATTCATTATGCCAATGTCCTAATGTAAAGGTGGTGTATTTTTGGAGCCTTTAAATTCAATAACATATGATATTAACATGGCAGATCAAAATATACACCACCTCACCATCTTCAATTGTTGTGGTTATGTGGTCATAAGTTCAGTCCCTGTCAAATAACATCTCTTGTACTGCTGAAATTCCATGAAGAGCTAAAGTCTAGCAATAATGAATATCAACTTATTTGATTAACATAATCGAACAACTTGAAAACAATGTGTCGAAATTATATTTCCTGATGTTGGTACAGGGAGCAATTGGCTACCGACAACTGCATTTAGAATTTCTGCACGTATAAAATCTTCTGCTCCCCTGAGCAACAGGGAAGAAACAATTCCTACTCCAATCCTTTCACCTGGTTGAATTTAATTTTAACAGCTGCCTTGATAAACAGGAAATTTTAGCAGTGACAAGTTAATGGAATTATTTTAAAGAAGCAAGTTCTGTTTTTCTTTTTTCTATCATCATGAAAAAAAATAAACACGAAAAGAAAATCTAAGATTCAATTATTACAAATAAAGAAATCTGTACTAATATTTGAGTGAAGACAAATTCTGTTTGTAAAGATGTATAACAAGTCTCGTTTTTCCAATCTTGATAAAAATTTATAATGTTTAAAAACCCCTGCTATTTTTTTTGGGTATTGAACATTCTGATACATCTAAGTATTTTTTGTTAGTTATTATGCAAAGATGTTGTAGTTCTAAAATTGCTTAACTAAATTCTGATTAATAACTGAAAATCATATTGTTAAATTTCTAGGCATGACGGGAAAATGAACTGATGTAATGGAATAACCCATCACCCCCATGAGTGACTACGCTATAGGTAGTATCTACCTATAAGTATCCATAAGGCAATGGACTACGGGAGACTTGCTGGAATCTGTTCCAGCAAGGAGGTTGAACTCTCTGCTTTTGGGCAGAGATGAACCCGGACAAGGCTCTGCCAAAAAGCAGGGTCTCGTTTGGGAAGGTTGATCAACCTGATTCTGTTTTTACAGTTTCTAAGGGCATTTTTTGGCCGAGCCTATGGGCTCAGAAAACCCATGTAAAACTTGGCCTTGTGCCACATCTTTCCCTCATGGCAGAGCAAGTAAATATTGACTTGCTGGGATCTGTTCTAGCTAGACGGTCGAACTATCTGCCTCCGAGCAGAGAGGAACCCGGATGAGGCTCTGCCAAAGGGCAGCATCTTGTTCAGAAAGGTCAACCAACCCAATCCCATTTATGCGGGTTCTAAGGACATTTTTTGGCCAAGCCTATAGGCTTGGATGACCCACATTAAACTTGGCCTTGTGCCACATCTACCCTCGTGGAGAGGGGGGCTTGTAAATATTGACTTGCTGGGATCTGTTGAGTATGACTCTGACTTACTTGAGAACTATTTGACCTTCCAAACAGAACTACTGCTGGTTTTACAATAACGTTTATTTATTTATCAGCCATGTTGTTCCTGTGATATTCAACAAACAAAACAGGAATGATTTTTAGATGAACCGTTTTGGTGGGGGTACTTTTTATACGTTTTTCTTTTTTTTTCTACAAAATCCATGCTGAAATTAATATTTTAAATGACAGACAGATTTAACTTGACACTCTTTTTCCAAAAGGACGTATAGCAAGTGAATTTTTGGAACCTGCAATACAAAATTGAGTCAAATTAACACAATTTTTTTGCTATATTTTGATTGCTTTTTTAGCAGACTCCACCAATCACAATAATACTAACAAAAAAATCCCTAGGACAATATTTTTTCTCCCTTTTAGTGTAAGTTTCCCATAATATAAGAACAATTTAAATCTTCAAAATTTAAGAAAATTCTTCACGAAAAAACTTAAAACATAGCCGTTTCCTTTCGCATATTAAAATTTTAAAGGCACATTTGTTATTCTTTTTCCTTTCATCCATTTCATTCTATGCATGAACAATGGTGTTATTATATCATGGATATAATAATGCTCATAATAGGGGAAATACAAATGGGAGAATTAATCTTTCTTCAATAGCTCTTTCCCCATTACATTTGCTTTTTTCTACTTACATTTATATACATTACAAACTAAGCCTAACTGATTATTAAAGGATGGAATATTTGGACGTCATTCAGGGTCATTTTTTTGTCCAAATCTGCAAATTTGTTTTGCTTATGCTAAATCTCAAAAAAGCACTAGCTAAAACTCACTGTTTTTTTTATCCATAATGTTCAATGTGTTAAAATTATTCCAATTTTTAACAAGGAAAAAAGTTGATTTTAAAAATTGCAGCAAAACATTGTTGATGGAATGATCTATCATGACATGTCTAATTTGTATTTAGATACATTTTATTTTCAGTTTTTCTAGTTGAACTTTTCACCTACATTGCATATGATTCATTATTGTACATAATTAGGTTACAATAAAATTTGTATCTTATATGAATATAACCTTTTGAAAATTGAGATTTAGTAGAGTGTTGGTGGCTGTATCATAGAATCGGGAGGTGGCATATCATAGATGGGGGAGGGGTGCCTGAGACCCTTGCACCAGCTCTGACTGAATGCTTTAAATTTCTTGTCTTGTTCCAAAGTTTTGTTTTCTAAATTCCAGAAAGGGTGAATATCATTAATTTAATAAATTCAGTAGGTTTGTTTGTCTGTCTTGTTTGCAACAACTTCATAGATCATACATCTTAGTTTTAATATCCCAAAAGATTATATTCTCTAACATCAGAATATATGTCTCAGGCCACAAGAGAGATTTGATACATTATCTTTAAATACAATCTACTTGTGTTTGCCAAAAAAGTAAATTTTATGGTATGACGGAGAATTGAGATTTCTCATCAGTATTTCTTCTTCTTCATGTGTCATGTCCCTTCAGGATATAGGTGATGAAGGCTCTTCCCAATTTCCTGTCTTTCATAGCTCTTAATAAATTTTGTCTTTTTGTTATTTCTCCTAAAACTTGTTCCACCATTCCCTTACGCAAGCTCACTAAGTAGGCTATACATTGTTTTCTTGTTTCTCATGCTTTCAATTTGTCCTATGAGTATTAGATTTTCCAAGCCATCTTTCCTCATTATGTACCCTTGAAATTTCAACTCTCTCTTACTGATGTTAAGTATAAGTTTCCTTTTTGTTTCCATTTTCTCTAAAACTTTGTTGTTGCTCACATGTTCAGCCCATGGTATCCTCAGAATCCTTTTGTAGAACCTAATTTATGTTGCTTCAAGTTTATTCATCTTTGAGGAGATTGCTCAGCATTCACTGTGATATAGGAAGAGTGATATCCTATTCACAACTCTTCTTTATTTCTAATGAAATTTTTTTTCTTAATACTCTGCCTAGCTTTCGGAAGGCATCTTTTGATATCCCAATGCATTTTCAGATTTCAGATTTCAGCGCATTGTCTTTTGCAATTGATTTTTAATCTTTTATTCTCACTTTCCTTCATTAAATTCTGTAGAAGTTTTTGTAGTTTTCTCTCTGTGTCTGCTATCAACACAAAAGGCTAAATTTAATCTGAAAGAAAACCAAAGCTGTGAAACACTTGATAAAAATTAAACTCACTAGCAATGGTCTGTGAGATCAGGAAACAAAAGTAGTACACTATTTATCTAAGACCATGGCCTGACTGATACTGTGTGAGATTGCCCCATCTTCTCTGGCAAGGAGTTTCTCTTTATGTCCACTAGGTGGTATGGTAATTAGATGTATAAAAAAAAAGAAAAGGACCTTTTCCTCTTATTTGCTCTCTTGCTCAGAGGCTTCAATGTAAACCAGACATAACTTGTTACTCTATTGGGAAGATTTCTTTCCCTGCTTGAAGTAGCTTTTTAGTTTCAACCAAACTACAACCCAAAGTCCAACCCTTACCTCACAGTCGGTAGGGGGGTGTAAACGGTAGTGTCAGAGCTATGCCGCCCGGAACTTCGTTCCTGGTAGGGCCACCCAAGGCGGACAGGTCTGACACACACACCGGCTAACAAGGGCTCTGGTGAAAATCCAAGGAGCGTCTGCATCGGTAACTGGCGGCTTCTGGTCGTTCCTGTCTCTGCGTCTGTGAGAACCCCGCGGCAAGCAAGAACGTTATCTGAGTAGGCCTGGGTACCCTAATTCTGTAATTTATCCCAAGAATCTTCTTCTCATAACAGGAAGAAGCCGGCTCAATCCGCCCAGGGTGAATGCCACATCAGTACAGTACAGTAGTAAACTACATGGTGCATCATATACACATTCTACCGTTAATCACATAAGTATATATTTCTTTTCTGAACTATGCTTTCTATGTATAAATATATGGGTATTTACTTACACTACCTCTCTGGGATATGACACATGGTCATTTTGATATGGGGTGCCTGTTCATCTACACATGGGATAAAGATAAATATTGACCAGACCCCACAACAGCTATCACACTGGTGTTGGGATTTCACCAATAGGGGAGGTGCTGCTGCAGTGCTGGAATTCCCAGGACGAGTGAATGGATAAATATACATTGAAAAAAATGTGTGCTTGTTGAATTTGTTTATTTTAAAAGATTTCCAACAAATTCTGTCACAACTAGTACTGCTTTTTCATCACAAATTTTCACTATAGAATCTTTGCAATTAATATTCACCAGTAAAGTAAGTGCAGTGACAAAGAAGGAGATTATGTTGAAAAATACAGATATAATACACACTTTTAATAAATAAAAATAGGGGCATTCCATAATAAATAAAAATGAATAATAATAAATAATAATAATAATAATAACAAATAAAAATAATAATAAATAATGGGGCATTCTATTTCAAATAAGAACCACAATAATGTTTAAAGTTATATACATACATGTGTGTGTGTGTATATATATATATATATATACATGAATTATTCACACAAAACTAATGCAAAGGTTAATGATTTAAATGGTGAGACATCCATCATCGCAAACAATTCAAATAGTACACAAAAACCTCCAGATCCGTTATGAATGAATTGATCCTTGTTTATATAAATTTCTGCCGTATTAGATGTCTGTAGGAACAGACGAAAGCTTGTAGTAAAAATAACAACTAATACGGCAGAAATTTATATAAACAAGGATCAATTCATTCATAACGGATCTGAAGGTTTTTGTGTACTATTTGAATTGTTTGCGATGATGGATGTCTCGCCATTTAAATCATTAACCTTTGCATTAGTTTTGCGTGAATAATTCATGTATTTGTAAATTGATTGCACGTTTATTGTAATATATATATATATATACATACACCCCCCCAGTAAGGCTCACCCATACAAAGCTTGGATGTCAGTTGAAGTAGAGGCTAAGTTAAGGGGTAGTTTATATGGATACAGGGAGCAAGATAACTGTTAACTCTAGACTTGAACAAGAGTGTAGGATCAGGGAAACATCCTCTTGGCCGTGGTTCTGTGATAGTGGAACACACCTATTCTATAGTTAATAGACTCTCCCACCTATAATAAGTAGTAGTAGTAATAGTAACGAGGAGTCGGTCAGTCAGTCGATGCCGGACGATTGTTAGTCGGATACTAATGTATCAGCGACCACAACTAGATTTCTCTGCGTCATTACCTATTATATCAAGTTCCTAACGTTTTGTACGTCAAACCTATTTTAGGACCGACTTAGTACAAATACAAGCCTCCACTGTGAAACCACTCCATAACAGGTTCACAGGATGATGCTGTTTGGAACTCACTTCTTGCCAATGGAATAGTGATTTTCCAAGAATAGCTCAGATGTGGCACAAGGCCGAAAGTAGGGGGCACCCAGTGAGGATTGAACTCACTACTCAGTCACAAATGATCTCACAAGACAAGCTTCCTAACCATTACACCATGTCAAGGTGCCCCTTCTTGTCAATGGAATATGTAGGGAATGTGGATGGTTTGCTACTATGCATGTGGCATGGTGGGTTCATGCCTTCAAGGTTAAACCTGGTGAAACCAAAAAATGTAGTTTGTCTGAGCACTTTTCATCAAAGTAGCAATATAGCAGTGAGTGAAAATTGCCACATTCTACCTGTAATTATTTATGAGTTTGGTCTGATCAAGCCAAACGCATAAATAATTACATCGGTCACACTACTACACACCTATCCAGATCATTTATGTTACACCTATCTGATCATAGCTCTATTAGGATCATTTAAACACACACAAACCTAATAGATTCCATCCAAAACATACTAGTAGAAAATACAAGCATAATAACCTCATCCATATGTAAAAAAAGATTAAAAATAATGGAAGCCCTAATAATGAAAAAGCAAAAAACATTCAGACAATTCCTACATAATTTAAATTTATGTCCTGAATTAAATATAAAACTTAACCGCAATAACAGTTATTATTACTGAAACTTGTATAAAAGAGGGATCGCTACCCAAATACAAAATTATATATATATATATATATATATATATATATATATATATATATATATACGTAGTTTTTTACATTAGGATGCACAGTGGAGTAGTGGATAACAGCTCGGATTGAAGAATCAGGAAGATGAGTTTCAATTCCAGTCGAATCCATTACATTCACTTACGTGCTAATACTCTTCTTCTACCTGCAGCTATGGGTAAATAGCAGAATGGGCTGGGTTCTATAGCTTTGGATGACAACTGGTCTAGGAAAAGGACAACTCAAAATTCAAAACCTGCAGAGGGAAGTTTGTGGACCTTGTGGCACATAGTGCACCAGGTCTCTGTATTTGGCCCTTCAAAAAGTGTGTTTGGTTCTGCACAAATCCTTTCTTTGGACAGGAAACGTAAAGACAACATCCCAGGGGACATCCCTCCACGGAATCGATCCTTCAGATCTACAAATCAACAATTCACCCTTGCATGAAGTATTGCTGCCATATATGGTCTGGAGACACTTCTGTTTGCCTCGGGGTTCTTGATAAGATCCAGAGGCGGATATGCAATATAATTGGCCCTGCTCTGGAATCTCATCTACAGTCACTTTCTCACAGACGCGCCGTCGCCTTTCTCTGTCTTTTTTACAAATACTTTCATGGTAATTGCTCCGATAAGCTGCATTTGCTGGTTCCCAGACTTCATGAATTTAAGCACCCTATGAGGCTGGCATCCCACTATCACCCTTTCACTGTCAAAACTATTAAATGTAGCCATCTCTTCTACTCCAATAGCTTCATATCTCGCACTTCTCGCCTGTGGAACTCCCTTCCCTATTCCTGTTTCCCTGAGAGCTATAATCTCCAACTATTCAAATGTAATGTCAATCGACATCTCCAGATTCCTTGATCTATCCACTATCCTCCTTCTCATGATTTCCTCTATCACTCCTATCTGATCTTGCTCCAAATCTTCTGTAACCCCTTGCGTCCTAGTGGCTTTCCGCCTTGCTTGAGTGAAACGCTTAAAAAAAAAAAAAAAAACCAAAAAAAAACTATAATCAAATCATATGTGCTGGTGTCTGGCTGTCGGTTCCTAGGAACTGAGCTGCTGGACCCTCATATGTTGAATACAATGGGAGAGTCCCCTATATATATATATATATATATATATATATATGCACACTTTTTTTTTTTTACTTTACTTGTATAGAAGTTGAGGGATTTTCTTTATTGAGGTCATAGAAAAAATGAGTTCCTTAAGGTAGTAATCCTGCAGATATAATTTAGAAACTATAAATATTCATTAGCCATGTGATCCAAAGAACACCAGTTAGATGATTAGCATGAAATGTTTTCATTAGCACCAGATCAACAAACCAAACTTTGCTCCTACTAAACGTAAAGGTCAACTCGCAGACAGAAATGTGCCAATTACTTAGCAAACTGATCAACAACTCAGAGCAGGAATTTCTCCTAATGAAAAACACTTGGATGGAATTTCATGATAACAATTCTGGTAGTATATATCTCAAGCAAACATTCATGAAGTTGATGCAGAACATAGAATTGGTTAATTTCTCTCAACCTGCAGATCATTGATTTAAGGAATCAATAACAGTTGAACATTTAATAATTTAGCCACCAAAAAAACTAAACTAAAGCATTTCATAGTGCTTGATCTATCATATTTCTTTATAACTTCAGAAATCATGGTTCTCCACAGCTTTCTTTTGTTGCTCTCTACAATACTGGTATAATTAAAAGCACTTTTAGACATTATGGTACTTATTCCTCTTACTCAAACTTGTCAAATTGATTTCTTGATTATGTCCTCTGCTTTGTCTTTGATATATCTAGTGAGGGTTAAATTCTCCAATCCTTATTTCCTCATGATGTACTCAAATAATTTCAGCTGCCTCTAATTGCTATTTATCATAGCATTACCAACAATAGATTTTATAGCAGAATGATCAACAATACATTTTATCTGTGATTGTATTCAAAATATTTAGATTTTGGCATTAAATAACCCATAGAGGTGTTGATACACCACAAAACAAAACCAACTAACTTTCTGATTGCTAGTAATATTTTTTGTTGTTTTTATTTTTCTTAAAACTTGTCTTAGATATAATCTCTATTCTCAACCAATGCACTGATTATGAATTTGTGTACTCAGAATTCTTCTAGCAGGTCAAGATTTAGTAATATATACATTTGAATGACTGGAGTGATATCGTTTAGTAATTAGCCTAGGTAACAAAAAATGTCTGCAACCTCCACAGACAATGCTGTAGAAGACTAAATCAAGCGTGCAGATATGGAATCTGCATTCAGAATTGTTCCAACAAGTTAGGATTTTGTCTTATGTGCATGATTAGAGAGACCTTGTTTTATATTAATGAACCGAGGCATAAAAAATAATGTCCGTCTGCTACTTAGAATCTATATTCAGAGTAGTCACCCGATGCAAGATGTTTGAGATATATGCATACTTATGTTCAAGATGAATTTGTATTAAGAGTCTATTAGTACTTTAGAGGGCATATTTTTGTTATGGTTAAACATTATATTAGTAAATAGTACATTTAATTTTGTTCCTTAGTGCAAAATACCAAATGTATTTTTTTCAGTTTGTAATGCCTATAACATTTTGCTGGAGATATCTACTTTTCCAATGTAAAATAAACCTAGGTCTAGTTTACACTTGCATCAAAAATGGAGACATATGTTTGGTGTACTTCCAATCTACAAATATCTACCTGGAATGTAGCTGTTTTTTTGGTGAAGTCTTACCTAGTTTTTTTTTTAATCATTTCACCCCAAGTAAGGCAATAAAACCACTAAGACATTGAATATTGCTGCCATATCTGGTCTGGTACTGATACTGGTACCATACATCTTGTAATTCTTGACAAAGTTCAAAGAAGGATCGGCAATGTAATCAATCCTGATCTGGCATTTTCTCACCAACATGTTGTGGCCTCCCTCTATCTTTTCTACAAATAGTTTCATGACAGTTGCTCTGATGAGCTTTCCTGCTTGACACTGCACCTGCATGAATTTAAGTATGCTACTAGATTGGCAACTAGGTCTCCCTATTGAAGTAGCTAGATGTAAGCATATGTTCTATTCTAACAGTTTCTTTTGTCACAGTTCTCGTCTTGGAACACCCTTTCAATTTCTTGATTTCCCACCACCTACAATCTTCTAGAATTTAATTGGCAATGCCAATCACCATCTTCTACCTTCCTGAATGCCATTCTTTTATTGTCCTTTCTCTTCACTAAAGTCTTCCATTCTCTTTCACTCCCAATAATCCCTTGCATCCTAGTGGCATCATAATCTTAGGGTGAATTGATTAAAAAAATTCATGGAACTACTGAGTGAAAAAGAATATGAGAAAAAAAACCATTAAGGAGATAAAACAATACAAGAACAGAAATTAAGAAGACAGAAGATAATGCTTTTAAATTTCTGAAGATCAAAGTTGACAGGAAAGCAAAAATTTGGAAGAGTGTGAGAGAAGAAACTGTTAGCATAAAACTTAGTTACATCTAGCCATTTTAACTGTAAAATGATGAGACCTAGCTGCCAATCTAGCAGTGCACTTAAATTCATAAAGTCTTCTTCTACTTCTTTAGCAGGGATGCCTTTGACATATACTCAGCTCCACTGAAGAACAATTTTAAAGAACGGGTTTGAATAAAAATAATCAAAAAATATATTTAAAGACTCACTTGTGTTGACCTAATAAAAGTAATGACTTATCAAAACCATATGAAATGCAAACTAGAAATTTTGATATTTATTTTAAAGTGAAATTCTGTTTTATCTCCATGAGTTAACTGTAGCCTACTAATACAATATGTCATCTTGTCAAGATGATTTTTTTTATTATACTTAGATCTTTGCCCATGGCCAAAGAGTAAAATGTAGCAAGAAACATTGCATTGGGCCAATAATCATCTTATCTGACTGGAAAACTATCATGCTAGTCAGACTTCGAACTATCACCAATCATGATGAATGGATGTTCCCTCAGGGAGACCCTATGCCTTGAGCACCTATTAGGACTTAAGGCAAACTCAGACCTCAAGTACAATTCATTGCTAAATAGGCTCCAGTATGTAACTGACACATTGTGCTATCCTTTGACTTGACAAGAGCCAGATCTGACTGAAAATACCCAGTCTTCACTTTCCAGGCTTAACAGAGTCGAAAAGGTTGTCTTTTTCCTTGTGGATGACAAATTGCTTTCCACCCTACAACCCCTTTTCTCACAGACAAAACCTCTGGAATCTCATATTGCTTTATTACTATTTCCACAGAAAATGTTCTTTGAAATACATTCAGGGTTGGATTAACCATTAAGCAAAATAAGCAAGTGCTTAGGGCATCAAGGGAAGAAGGCCCCACTGAAATTGTAAGGATGTTATTGTATATATCTAAAGAAATAAGTCAAACATGATTAACATTTGAATCAAAGGGGGGCTATTATGAACAAGGCAACAACTGACCCACAGTGAATCTTTATTGCCATTCTGATTGGTTATGATTGGGAATGAGCTAAGGGAGATAATGAGGTTTTTATTTACTCAATACATCATATCAGCCCTCTTGAATAAGTTAGTATTATTAATTAGCTTAATGGGGTTTAATTTTTGTGAACAGGGGTAGACTACCTGCATGTTTGTCTGACATTATGCTAACCATATGTTTATGTGACATGCTGGTTTGTTGATTACATGACCACTTCTGGTCACAGTTCTGTTAGGATCTGGTTGTGGCTCATGTGACAGTGGCTGCTCAGCTGTGATTGGTTCTTTCTTGGTTGATGTTGTTCTGGATTGGAACTGATGATCACTGTCTCTCAATGGTCATATGTGCCTTCAGTTCCTTCTCTGTATGAGTCGTACAATTTTTGAATCAAGCATGGGCAACGCTGGGCCATGCTGCTAGTTAGCAGTAAAATTTTAAAAATTAAATACTAACATCCCTGTGAACCTTGACAAGAACCATAATCAAATATTTTACAGCCTTTAAAAAAACAAAATGGCATATTTGGATGCAGGCATTTAATTTTGTACTGGAAACTCAAATTAAAATCATATTTCCATCTATGAAAAGAAATTTATTGATATAAATAAATATCACAATGTTATCAAAATCAGCAACTTGGCCTTCCATTTGGCTACAGAAATGTGATTCTACAGAAAAGAATTTTGAGAATACCATGAACAGAACATGTGACTAATGTGGAAGTTTTACACAAGAGTCAAAAAAGGTAGACATAAATCTGATTTCCAAGAGTATAAAAAATGTATGGGAGTCAAAAAGGTAGACATAGGTACTGTAAATAGGTGGCCTCTTCTTTTTTTAAGGGAATTTAGCACTTCACATGGTGATGTAGTCAGTGTATTTATTGACCCCAACCAGCAGGTCTCCTCTATTTTAAGCAAATGGATTCTGGAGAGATTTGTATCTTTATAATCATTTATTATTCACTGAATGTTGGGAGGAAGGAGCAGCTTTCATCCAGTTAGAGTTAATAGATGCCAGAATCAGCAATTCTCTGCCAAAAACGGTCAGTTAGCTGTGGCTGATTGGAAGCAAGGACAGCACAGTGTAGAAACTTAAAACCTATCTTTCCAAATGATACAGCCAATTCTGCCAAAACAACATGATTTGGCAGACCTGCTTCTGAGTGGTTTCCCTGACAGTAATCTGGCATTTGAAGAATCTTCATGAAAAACGATTTCAAATTGTGTCATTAAGACATTTTAAATAATGGCAAGAACAATCCTAAAAATTAAGTTATTTTGAATTTCAGTTTAAGGTTAAACTTGAGTATTATTTTTGGAATTCTTTATTTCAGAAAGATTAATAGTAGTTCTTTTATGTGCTGTGTCCCTTCAGAACGTAGATGATAATGGCCCTCCACATCTTCCTGTCCCTTGTAGCCCTTAATAAGTGTTGACTTTTGTTATTTCTCCCAAACCCTATTCTATTGCTTATTTACTCAAGCTCATCAAGAATGTTACGCACCATTAGATGATGATGGTCCTCCACATCTTCCTGTCCCTTGTAGCCCTTAATAAGTGTTGCCTTTTTGTTATTTCTCCCACACCCTGTTCTATTGCTTATTTACTGAAGCTCATCAAGAATGTTACGCACTGCTTTGCTTTGTCACTCAATCTGTTGTGTAAGTGTGAAGTTTTTCAAGCCCTCCTTCTTCATTACGTCCCAAGAAATGTGCTTTATGTGGATTTGTGGGAATAAAGAATAAAAATACAAGATAATTGATAAGTTTTAGAGTTTAGGAGTTGGTCTTTGTAAAACAAGTGGATTTTTGATTCTTCAATGAAAGGAAATTGTTGTAACCTAGGGAAGGTTACTGAATAGAATAATCAAACAAGGTTGGTAATGAATGATAATACTTAGGACAAGAACAACACATATAAGATTCGCCAGTGTGTGTAGAAGTAGTCAACTGCTAGAAGTGAGTCAAGTGAATTCCATAATGAATCTCCAACTGCAGACCAACATACAGTATTTACTACTGTATTTATGTAAATGGTGACATTTACATTATTGTCTGTAGATATGACAGAACAAAAATAAATGTCAAATACATAGTCTGCTGTATATGGCAGGATATGACAAATATAAGGGAAACTCTTGGAGAAGATACAAAAGAGAGAATTCCAAGATTAGTTTAAATTACTGAATTCAGTTTTTGCTGTGTTTATCACAACATTTATGCTAATGCATTGGCCTGATTTGTTAAAAGCAAATAAAAAAAAAGAGAGATGTCTATTTTCTTACAAAAAGAAAGAAAATGGTGGCTTACAACAAGTATGTTATTTGTGAAGAAAAATTATTTTAAAAATCTATGAAAATTAAAATTTACTAAAATGAACAATTTAGATTCAAATTATAGCAGACACATTATCAAAACATATTCTATTAATTAGTTTGAGATAAAATAAAAAACCTCTTTCTATTGAAAATATTTATTAAGATATAACATACCTACTGAGTAAATACAAATTAAACAATATTTAATTAACTTATAATTTATGGAGAAAGATAAAATATGAACAGCATTTAAAACATTAATAATGTGCAAAGTTTCAGCTTTTAAGCATACATAGTTATAAAGTTACCAGAGATTTTATACTCAAGTTACCAGAGATTTTATACTCAAGTTACCAGAGATTTTATACTCAAGTAACACACTATCAAACAGTCATCCATTTTTCCGTCAAATATTTGTACACATTTTGTGTTCAGTACTACGTCCACATATAAATTAAAGATCAACATATCAAGTATGCAGTCTGGGTACTAGTCCAAATAGCAGTTGGAGTAACATTCCTAGTTAAAATAGTAAGGTGTCATTAAGAAATCTTTCTGTATCTAGAATATTCCCTGTTATAAGGAAACTGTCTTCATAAGAAGAAACAGGGCTTAAAAAACAATTATCATAAAACCCATCAGCATTTTCTGGAATATAAAAATTTACAATTTATACTTTATCTGCTTTCTTCTTTACTTTTGGATATTTTTTACAAGGCAAATTTTTCACTTCCTCAGCCATCCACAAAATCATCTGTTAAGATTTCCTATCTCTCACTGCTAGATTAACAGACAAGAATATATGTATGTATGCAATGCAAGTGATTTTTTAATGTCCATCTGATTGACCAGTATCACAAGTCAGTTTCTTCTGTTGACCTAATGGGTTGCACTTTCAGACTTTGCTTTTAGGAGTTCTAGATTATGCTCAATTCTGATAGTCCAGTCCATGCCTTTGTAATTCTAACATCTATGTATTTTTATGAGGAGTTCAACCATGATCCAGATATTAAAAAAAAAAAAATCATCCACTTCGTAGAATAATTGGCACCATATACTAATATGTACTTTTAGGTACTTACGAGATGGGGTGTAGATGTTTTATTTTTATTTTTTTTTCTTCGGAGAAAATTTTCCTAGACACTTCAAAGTTATTACAATCACTCCATTTATTAATTTTACATAAGAAACAGAACTGACAAAGTCTTTCTATATTTCTGAGATGAGGTATTGTAACTATTTACACTATTTACATTGTTTGGACTGTTGACCTGATCTTTGTTGCCATATTCATGATGTGTCGGCTGTTGTACACTCTGGCCTTCTTCAGGTGATTGGAATTTCAAATCAGACCCTTTATTTCAGGACCAGGGTAGATTGTTCTAGTTCCACGTGCCATGCCTCCCCCGGATATCTCACTTTCAGTTATTTCCCTTTAGTAACTCAACTCTCCAAGTTTTTGTTCACCTCTGCTGTGGCCAGGGATTGAACTTACAACTCTTTGGATAAATTTATGGGATTACTTCAAGCAATGCTTTTATTCACTTTACCCCAGTGGATGAAATACAGGTTTTGGTTCAAAATTCCAATCACCTGAAGAAGGCTGTTGTATACAACAGCAGAATTATCGTGAATATAACAACAAAGATGTAACAAATCATGTAAATAGAGCTGACAAAGTTTGCAAAAAACAATAAGAGAAAGAAAAGAGAAGAACAGGGCCAAAATAATATTAAGCAAACAATATATGCAAGGCAAAGCAACAGCAATAAGGTAAAAGGTTCACAAATTAAGAATGATGTTAACACACGAAAGGGGATATGGACAAACAAGTGCAGCATTCTGACTTCAAGGCAAGAAAGAACAAAACTAAGTTGGAGGAAACCGGAGAGTGGCCTATCTTATTGGCTAGGAAGAAATCCCAGCATGCACCTGTGTGTTTTGTCTATAAATTTGAGGAGAAAGAAGTTTTTGCAGTCATTCCTATTAAAATGAAACTAACTCACTTGATTTAGATTGTCACCTTTAAATGTAAGATCTTCTGCTAGATTAAAAGACATAAATTCTATTTTAATTTCATTTTCTCAGATTAGAATTTGCTGAAACACATTTATGGAATAATGAGTAAAGAAACAGAGATGGACTTTAATCAATTATTGCCAATGAGTGCTAAAATAAATGTCTCTTTTTAAACAGGCAAAAAATAGTATTTGGAGAGGGAAAGCATCTTACATCTATTTTTAAGCTACAATGGAGGAGTAAATTGATACTTGAATTATTTAAACTGAAAATGTCCTCCTATACAAAGCACATTATTTTTTTATCTGAATTTGCAGAAAGTTAGTCAAGCTAAAATACCAACAAAAATATATTTAGTATAATCAATATAAAAAACTAAAACAGGAATATTTTGAAAGGTTTATCATTGAAGAACAATACAAAGTCAGATTTTATTATGAAAGTCAATGTTTTCACAATAAAATTACTATTAACCAAGCAATTTTGTTAAAGGTTTTCAGGATTTACTTATATTTACATTTAAAAAAAGTAGAATTAAAGTAAAAAATCATGTATTAGAAATGAGATGCTGCAGAAGCTAGGCATTTCCTGTTTAGAACACACCACAAACAATGCAATGTGAGACAACATCAGATAAAAGACAAGCCTATTGGAATACCTTATAACCTATATCAAGAAGAGAAATTTGAAATGTTATGACATCATAAGAGCCAACAATCTTTCCACTGCCATCCTACAAGGTACCATCTGAGGTAAAAGTAAAAGTAGACAGAGGAAAAAATGGGTTGATAATGTCACTAAGTGAACTGGAAGAAACTCAGACATTGGCATGTAGCCATGGCCTGTGGAAGAAGTTGTTCAGATGCTCAGCTGTGCTGTGACCCTAGGACTCTATCCAGTCTAATGACGAGGATTATAAAACTTGCATACTAAATATTCTATGTCAATTTCATTTATTATAAGAAATATTTATAACATCATTTAGTAGTTTTATTATGCAAATCATGGGTTGTTCAGTATATTTTAAATAGATAATGATGTGGCTAATAAAAGGGAGTTTTTAATAATTTGTAGGGGTTTTCAGTATACAATAAATGGTCCCCCATTTATAGCAAAATGAGACTTTGGAAAAACATTTAAAGGGTCAGAAAGTGCAAAATTAATGAAAGGGGTGATTGCAATAAGTTTTAGGTATCTAGTAAAATTTCCTCAAAAAAAAAAAAATTAAATACAAAGAAAACATCTTCACCCCATCACGTAAGTACCTAAAAGTATATATTAGTATATGGTGCTAATCAAATAGGTTTCTAAATCATATATTTTCAAAATCTATGTTGTGCTAAATCCTGGCATCTCTCCAAAACAAGTTATCACTATTTTAAGAATAAATACAAGATAAAATTTGTGTCCTGTTTTGCTTACATAAATATAAAATTATACCAAAAATCTTACCAACATTGGTGAGTTAATATTAATTTTATAATGAAAAGATTGATTCACATAATAAAATCAGCCATTTTGTTTTTTCCTTTGTTTTTTTAATGTTTTGCACATCAGTTTAAACAAACAATATTAACATATACTGAAAAATAAACTTAGCATGAAATGAGAGCTCCACTGGATGAACTTGATTTCATAAATTCAAATTTAATATATTTTGATTTTATTTTTATTTTAAAAAAATAATCCTCTTTGGCATATTACTTCAAACTTGGCTTCTTTTATTCATGAAAAGATGACAGCGGTAGAATTGATCAGAACTCACAAATCAGTGCATAGTGATTTGATCACATGATAGGGATTCACAAAAAATAAACCCAATGAAACAGTGACCTGGATCTTCCTGTGTCAATCGAAAGTGACTGCTTTTTGACATATATCTAAATTTTAGCTATAAACTAATTCTACAATGTGAAAATTTCACTGAAACATGTTTGAAAATTTCCAAGTTTCCATCTGAAATCAGGAAAATATGAACTTTATAGTAAATTATCACAATATATGGAAAAGAAAAAGTCAGTTTAAATCAACACCAGGATGATTTAACCCAGATCTACCTTCTGTCAATTTAAATTGAAGCCTTTTTTCTACATATCTTAACTGCTGGTTCCTATCTGTTAGATATGACTACTAAGAACATCCTTATCAAAATTTATAGACAAATTCTACAGATGCATTCTGGGATATCTTCCTAACCAAAAAAAATTAACAATTCTCAGTTTCTTGTCCACATTTTTGTTATTTCTTGCTTTGAAGTTAAAACGCTTTAACCACTTGACTGTGTCACTTTTTGCATGTGAAAATGTTACTACTTACTTTGTGAACTCTTTGGTGTATAACTGCTGCTTGCATTATGCATACATTATACAGTTCAAAAGTTTGAAGCCACCCTCAGAATTAGCATGAGATGAACTGGACTGAAGAGCGAAAAAAATGATAAGGGCTCTTAGAATTATTGAAAAAGAATGGAATGGAATTATCAAACTGATACTTTGAGAAACTTTTGCAATGAATGCTAAAATTTTGTGCAGCAGTAATCAAGGCTAAAGGAGGATATTTTGACAAGAGCAAAAATGCTTTTTTTGCTTTTTGTCATAATAAAATTTCTAATACAAAATCATGTCTCACTTTTTTGACCATGAGTAATAATTTTCTCTTATATAAAAGCACAAAACAACTACTTTTGGAGCCAATTTAAAAAAAAATTACTAGAGGTTGCATCAAACTTTTGAACCGTAGTGTGAATGTATCTCCTTTGTCTTGTACCATTTTTTGCCATTCTTTTCCTCCTCTTTGTACTGTTTCAGAACTTTATCAATTCCCCTTGTTGATAATTTTGTCTAATACACTTAACCTTTGCCATTTATTTTACCTTAGCTATAATTTTAGAAAGTAAAATTTTCACTGAAATAATTTTAAAAATTCAAAGTTTTTATTTGAAATCAAGAAGGCGTTAACTTTAACCAATATGGTCACAATATATGGCAAATAAAAGGTGTCAGTTGAAATTGATGGCAGCAGGATGTGGTTTTAATGCAACTGATTATTTTTATATTCTGAAATGAATTATTTTATTTTCTGAATGAAACAATTTTTTCGTGTGTTTACTTTCACTAAGCCATTTTCAAAAATTCCGAGCAGTTCTTTTAGACATCAAATGAATACATTTTCAGGTAGAAGTATTGCCGATTAGAGTGGAGAACAAAATCTGCCATCAAAGTCACAGATCAAAGGAAGTAAGTATCATTTTCATAATGCAAATAAGAACACCATTTAATCAGTAAAAATTACAATTCGAGAATGATTCCAAGAATGATTCCAAGAACTATGAAACTGATTCATATGAAAGAGTTTGTCTGTGGCTGCTTATTACTATTTATTACTGAAAGATTATTGCAGACAAGTATCCTGATCTTTTTATTAAGTCATTCAGGTCACATCCTTTTAGAAGACAAAGACAATACAATCCATTTCTTCTTCTATGTGATATTTTCGTCCATGATATTGGTTATCATGGTTCTCTGCAACATCCTATTCTTTATAGCTTATAGTAAGATTTGCTTTTTTATCATCATTCTCACTCCTTGTTCTGCCATCCGTTGTTACAAGCTCATTATGTAGATTACACACTGTTTTCCTCTGTCACTTTTGCCTTAAATATGTCCTCTGAGTTTCATGTTCACCAAGCCCTCTTTCCTTATTATGTATCTTAAAAATTTCAGCTGTGTCTTCCTGATTCTGAGTATAAATATTTTTTTTATTTCCATTTTTTTTCAAAACTTCCTCATTACTCACATGTCCATCCCATGGCATTGCCAGCATCATTTCTGTTGCAGCAGTTCTCTTCTTCATCTGTGAGGAGCTTGTTCGACATTTACTGCCATATAGGGGGACTGATATTACATAAGAGTTCAGCATTTGTTTCTTTGTTTCTAATAAAATTTTCCAGTTTCTCAAAATAAACTTTTCCATAACAGAAATTATGATCTGTAATTGGAGTGAAAATAGTCAGGGAACCAACCTTTAATCAACCAATTCAAAGGATGGAATTAATGAATACCAATCAATACAAATACCTCAATGTAGGGAACAGTCATAACAAATTTAATATAAGAGATAAGGGATGTAGTCATTGAATAAGCTGTGCTAGAGATAGCTTCACCCAACACCACAAGTTGCTACAAAGCCAAAACATTAATCTAAAATTTCAAGACATGTTCTTAAATGGTTTCATCAGATAAAGACTTTCATATGGTTGTCATGTACACCAGGGGTCAGCAAATTTTACTATGTACCAACTTAAGGCTTTAAAATCATTCAGTGTGCCAACAACATATATATTTTATACAAGTTAAAGTCAATATGCCTGTTCTACAATATATTTTATATAGTAATATATACTATATATATATACTTTAGTATATATTAAAATTGAAACAGCTAAATATCTTCTTTCTGTTATAGTAGTTATTGCTTCAGACTTCATGATGTCATTTGGAGCTGTGTGCCATTGGAAAATATTTGGCATGCCACATGTGGCATGCATGCCATTGTTTGTCAACCCATGATGTACAGTTCAAAAGTCTGAAACCACCCCTAGAATTAGTATGGGATGAACTTGACAGAAGAGTGAAAAAGAAAAAAAAAAAAAATGAAAAAGAGCTCTTAGAGTCATTGAAAAAAGAATGGAATCAATTATCAAACTTATGCTTTGAGAAACTTTTGTAATAAATGCCAAAAATTTGTATTGCAGTAATCAAGGCTAAAGGAGGATATTTTGACGAGAGCAAAATTTAATCATAAAAACCTTTTTTTCTTTTTGTCATAATAAAATTTCTAATACAAAATCATGTCTCACTTTTTTTTAAGCATCTGTCTACATCTCTGAGATGCGGTATTATGATTACTTACATTATTTACATTATTTGAACTGTTATCCTCATCTTCATTCACAATGTTTCAGCCAGAGTGTTTTTTTTAACCATATTTTATAATTTTCTCTTATTTAAAGTACAAAACAACCATTTTTTTTGGATAATTTAAAAAATTACAAGGGGTGACCTCAAACTTTTGAACTGTAGTGTATGTTGCCAAACCTGTTCAGAAATGTCAGTTTATACAAGTTACTCAGATCAATAGTAAAAAAAGGGCTCCAAGTGAGTGAAGATCTTAGTGAGGACTATACTTTTTCAAACTTGGTGGACTTCTTCTACAGAATCACAAGCAAAGATAACAGAAACCACATCATTTGAGGACTACCAACATCAGCAACAACTAAAATGGATATCACATGTATCTTGAAGAGAGAATAATGTCATAATAAAGATGTTGATGTTCCACAATATTTCCAAAGAAAGAATCCTCCTTCGATTCTGGAAAGGACAATAACAGTTAGTGGATTAAGAAACCTATTTTCCTGAAAAATTAAATCCCAGGGTCGGGCAGTGTGCACTTGCACTTAGTTGAAACGGTTGAATAATTGAACAGTGCTAAAAGTAGACAATATCCCTAGATATGCGTCGTGGAATGGGAACAGTCTACCCTTATAGATTAAATAAAGGGTTCACTTCGGAATTAGGTTACTTAAATCTACATACACCTGAGGAAAACTGGAGGACACAATGTAGCAGACACAGAACCGGAACCTGAGTCCACTCGCGGAAGTGGCGAACAAGACTTGCATTATTCTTGACGAAAGAGAGCTCGTCTTTGTCTGGCAGGAAGGACTTAAATTTGAGAGAAGGCGTCGTTCCGTCAAACGAAACCCTTCTTTGTTGTCCCACAAGAAATTGGGTCATTAACAACTTTAGCGTAGCTGGACGGAATCGAGGAGGTACATCCGGGTGTGTTGGTGCTCGATTCTGAGGTGCCTTTATGTCGAGTATGTTTATGATCCGGGCAAGTGATAGGCGACTCGCGAATGTAAATAGACCATCTTGGAGAAGAGAGTGAGTTCTGTCGGGGTACATTGTACGATACGTGCAGTTGTGATAGAATGAACGAACGAACGAACGAACGAAGCGGATACAAGACAGAGAACAAAGATGAATACCAAGAAACCGGTGTAGAGTGGAAAAACACCCAAACTGAAATTGCGTCCCACAACAGAGACGCTAATTCCTTTTGGCCACACACAACGGCTGAGATATCGTGATAAAACTAACAAAGATGAGGACAATATTGTGAATATAAATAAAGTGTAAATAATGATAACTCCTCATCACAGAAATTAAGACTAAAATAATTTTTACTGTAAACTACTTGACCCAAATTATAAAGAAATAAATAGCAATATTTACACTTATAAAAAAAACTATAATGATGAAAAAAAATGAATGTAAAATTATATAAAAAATAATTAAGGGGTAAATAAAAAAAAATATAATACAAACTATATTTGTTCATTGCACTTTTGTTTGAGGTGAGAATATGAAAATTTATATAATAAAACAAAATGTTAAAATAAATTATATCAAAATTAAAAGGTAAATATAAAAACAAAGCCAAACTGTTTATAAATATTGCATGTATAAAATCTGATGTTGTAGACATATCTTGAATTATACCTGCAAGATTTTATATGTAGTTCGAGCATTTCAAAGCGATTTTCTTTCTTCCGAGCAAAACAGTAACCTTGTGACAATAACTTTACGAAATCTACAAAAACCAAACTCTCCTCAACATTATCCAGTTTGATTTCTAAAAACAACGCTTGTGTCTTTAAGCAAATACAACATTTTTTTTATCATTTTTCTAGAAACATACAATTATTGATGAATTTCTTTTGATCTCCATTTACTCGTGAAAATATTTGTTGCGTCTTCTAATTGTTTGAGCCTTTGTTCTGTTGCTTTGAGCTAGAAAGACATTTGTTGATGTTTGTTGAATTTGAATCGGTACAGAAATAAATTCCATTTCTGCTAATCTGGTGAGTATTATTTTCTTATCTTTTATTATCATCCAAAGTTTTAATAAACATCAGCATGATAGCAACTACTTTTCCGTTCAACTTCCAGACGAGCATCTTTAGTCTTAATCGCATAATGCATTAAAAAAAAAAAAAAAAACTGGGGACTGACTGATCTCTGATTAATTAGTCAGTCTTTAGCTGAAGAAATTTGCATCGTTTTAATATGGAATTTACATGACAAAATAAAAGAAGAATCAATTCTATGATAAGCCATTTAAAAAAAAAATAAAAAAATATTTTGCATGCTTTTGTCTTTTGAAAATTTCTCTTTCCAACTGAATTCTGAATTATGAGCATGCTTTTCCGTGAAAAAAAAATAGAAAAAAAAAAACAAAACAAACAAAAAAATAGAGAATAAGTTAACAGAGTTAGTGTTACTTTTCAAATTTAATATTCCAATCAAAGAGTTTAAAATTCAAAGAATTTGAATGGCATAATATCTTTATTTGTAATTTCAACTTGAATTTCTGAGGTGAAGAATTATCATGATTATGCATTTGTATCCATGTTCTGATCTTTTATTTTTGTGGTTGATTGATTCGTTTTCTACGGCTTATCAACCCTTTGCAGGATATTTCAAGCCAGAAAATATTTAGAGATTATAAGATTTGGGGGATAATAATGGTTTAGTGATACTGTCGGAGTTAGCTCCTCCTTAATTCCCAAATTGTCACTAGGGGTCATTCTCCCTATACTATAAATACTGGGCGACTTCTCGCCTCGTTCTCTTTTTCATTTCAGCGACTACAATGTAAACTCTTTTTGAAGGTTCGCATTTTCCCATTTGTGGAAGACGCCATGAACATTATACACGCATACACGTACGTACGAACATTCACCAAAGAACAGACTCCAATGTTTGCACACACGCACGCAAATGTTATTGTCCATTGTAAAATTGTTTTGTTTTATATATATATATATATATATATATATATATATATATATATATATATATATATATATATATATATATATATATTTTTGTTTGTCTTCTTTACATCTTCAGTTGTACTTAACTTGAGTCCGGCAATTTTCTTGTAGTTGGGCCTTTTAATATTCTACTAGGAGTTACACACGTGTTTCTAATACAACAGCACGCAAACACACACGGTCATTTACAATACAAGACTTACTAATTCATTCATAGTTGGGGAGAAGAAGAGGTGAATTCAAAGCTTTCCCAACGATATTTGCACGTAAGCGAATATAACAAACCCACCGAGAATTGGAACTCAGCCCTCCGATTAGCAATTCTGAGTCATTATCTATCACACCACCCGTATATCCAAGCTTACAGCACCTGGTATTGCCAAATGGTCACCCATCTAGGTAATGACAAAGGCTTAACTTCGATGATTATTTTTATAGTCGCAGTTTTGGTTAATTTAGATTTGGCAGTGAAAATAATAAACTCCTGTTCGGTGGGGAGAAAAGGCTAGATGACAAGAGATAATTAACTATGAATAAGTAATATAACACTTATCATTGGCTGCGGAATGAGAACATACAATCATAAACTTACCACAAAGACGGGCAATCACGCTTAAACAAAAAGGATGGCACTCACGCCTAAACAACAAAGGCCGGCACTCACACGTCTAAACAACAAAGAAGGGTATTCACGCCTAAACAACAAAGGCCGGCACTCACACGCCTAAACAACAAAGGCCGGCACTCACACGCCTAAACAACAAAGGCCGGCACTCACACGCCCCTCAAAGGCCCCCACGCCCTAAACAACAAAAGGCCGGCACTCACACGCCTAAACAACAAAGAAGGGCACTCACACGCCTAAACAAAAAAAACCGGTATTCACGCCTAAACAACAAAGGCCGGCACTCACACGCCTAAACAACAAAGGCCGGCACTCACACGCCTAAACAACAAAGGCCGGCACTCACACGCCTAAACAACAAAGGCCGGCACTCACACGCCTAAACAACAAAGAAGGGCACTCACGCCTAAACAAAAAAGGCCCGTATTCACGCCTAAACAACAAAGGCCGGCACTCACACGCCTAAACAACAAAGGCCGGCACTCACACGCCTAAACAACAAAGGCCGGCACTCACACGCCTAAACAACAAAGGCGCGCACAATCCTCGCAACAGCAAAGTCTGGCACTACAGCAGCAACAACAAAGATGAGCATTCTTGTCTTAATAGATACATCCATAATTATAATTCCCAATCTGAGAAAATCAACGACAATCTGAAAAGACATTTTTTTTTACCTTTATTAATCCTTATTTAGACTAATACAAAGCTAAAAGTGTAAGGCACCGAGTGAGGATCAATCTCAGTTCAGTCATAATGGTATACAAGATTAAAAACGTGTCAACCTATATTTACTAAGCATAGTCGGTTATTGATGTGGTTAACCAAGTGAGAAACAAATTCATTTGTAATGGTATACACGATTAGCTTGAGATGCCCTCTATGTATTTAAGTCAGCTTAGTCTGACACAAGGCCGCAATTGTCGGAAATCGAGTAAGAGTCTAATGTTGTACAACAATATTAATCTGATTAGCTAAATGCTGAATTTGGACTACTTTCAAATGTGCCGACACTGTTCAAAATCCCCAAACTATTGGATAGCACCTCATATTTTATGTGACGTGGGCTGCATTAAAACTGATCTCATTGATTTTAAAAATCACTTCAGATGATATGTACTTCCTTGTATCAAACGTTCAGCAAGAAATCTATTCAAATTCATTAAGCGGAAAGTTATCAATTTTGTGGAGCAAGTCATCGACGTTTTCTAAACAATTTGATTGCACATCTGAGCAGATTATGAATTAAGAACAGATTTTTTTTTCTTAGAAATAGAATTGTCGATAATCATCGACTAATACAGGGAAATGAAAACTTGTGCTTGCTTACCAAATACGTGACCAATTAGAAACATTAATGAGATTCCATCATCGAAACAATTTAAACATCTCATTAAAAACAAAAAGTGGAAAATGATTAATATTGATTATTTATAGTTTGGCTGGAAAATTTCGTTAGAAACAAAGAGTGCCGAACTATGTAATATCAATTTTCTTATATCACAGTTAATACTGGACAATTTCTGCACAGATGAAGATAAGACAGGGCAACATAGATTTAGTTCTACAGAAGGATGCTGAGAATTCCAGGAGGAGGTTTTAAGGAAATTAAGAACAAAAAGAAATAAGTAGAAATGTTGTAACCTAGGGAAGGTTACGGAATAGAATAATCACATGAAGGTTAGTAATGAATGATAATACTTAGGACAAGAACAACACATATAAGATTCGCCAGCGGAGCGTTGAAATAGTAGTCAATTGATAGAAGTGAGTCAAGTGAAGTCCACAATGAATCTCCAACTGCAGACCAACATACAGTATTTACTACTGCATTTATGTGAATGGGGATATACCCATTATCGTCTGTAGGTATGCTACATCAAGAAATACACAGTTAAAATTCTCGTGAACATGAGGAAAGGGGTTTTGGAGAATTTGACACTCACAGGGACTAAACAGTGAAAGCAAGAGGGGCGGAAAGGAATATGGAGTAAACTACCAAACGATTTTGTGCAAATGAATGGCAACAGGGACTGAGAAGGATAGTAAAACGGCAAACATTGCAGAAAGCTCTGAAGAATAGGAAGTAGTAGAGATCCATGATCCCCCACGCCCTGAAGCGACACGTCACCTACAAGTAGACAGTTATTTAATCTTCTTAATAAATATATTTTCGTTATTACGAATTATGACGTGGCATCATGTTTACGATGCTAGAAAAAATTAATTAGTATACTGAATTTGTATTCTGGACAAGACTATTATGGGAAAGGCATGAAATAGACTTTTCCAGCATAATCTCTCCGGTAAGCTAGTAGCAAAAGAAGCAAATGCTGTAATAGAGGTAGATAGGTTAGCGTTCCTCCACGGTCTTTTCAACGGGAGTAGAGGTCTATCTTTTTTCTTTTTCTTTTTTTTTAATCATTTCAGCCCAAGCAAGGCAATAAAGCCACTTAGACGCAAGGGGGTTACTAAAGCTACTATTAAGGGAAGAGGAAAATAAAAGGACAAGAATTAAGACAGTAGATAATGACTGACATTGCATTTAAATTTTTGAAGATCAAAGTTGACTGGGAAGCAAGAAACCGAAAGAGAGTTCCACAAGCGAGAAGTGCGACAGAAGAAACTGTTAGCATAAAACTTACGGTTATATCTAGCCATTTCAATTGTAAAATGCTGAGACCTTGCCGCCAATCTAGTACTTTTTAAATCGTTTAACCCAAAACAAGGCAATAAAACCACTAAAAACCAAAAGGTTAGTGAGTGTGAGAGAATATAGGAAAAAAAACATTATTAAGGAAAGAGAACACTAAAAGACTAATAATTAAGACAGAAGACAACGATTGACTGGAAAGCAAGAAGCCGGAAGAGAGTTCCCCAAAGAGATGCACGAAAGAAGAAACTGTTAGCATAGAACTTACGGTTCATATAGCCATTTTAACTTTAAATTGGTGAGATCTTGCCGACAGTACTGTACTTAAATTCCTAAAGTCTAGTTACCATAGAGGAAAGTTCATCAATTTTATAAAATAAGCTATAGGCCCCATACTAGTTACATCTGGCCCTGAGTGGCTCGCTACCAGTCATCATGACCAAGGTCGGTACTACCTACCTCTAAGGCACAAACCTCAAAAGGTCGCAGAATATCATGCAAATGTTACAAATCATCACAGTATTTAGTATTGTTTAAGTTATCACTAACAGTTTTGTCAAGATTTACAAACTCTACGTTTCATTCAATTTCGATAACCAATCGATGAAATTTGAATAAGATGAATTGTTTGAACAAATGCTTTGACAAAAACCCCTACTTCGTGGCTTTAATTTAATATAATTTTAATTTTATCGGACTTTATGGTAAACAATATTTTTGAAGAAAATTTTGTTATTTCCCTTTTCCTTTTTTAACAGCAAATAATAGATTCTTAGGATTTCTTACTCTTGAGCATACAACTGGTCATGCGTAAATATTTCTTTCTGGAATTAAATTCCAACGTTTTGAAGCATTTGGCCTTATCGTTTGTTTATAGTTCTCACGAACGCAAGTCAAACTGAAAACTGGATTCTTGTATATATAAAATCTTAAAGAAAAGATATTTAATAAAAATGCATTTTTTTGCCTAAGTATTTGTTATTTTAATCATTAAATTGTTTTTAAAACAGTGGGAGTATTTTGTATGTTAAATAATAAAACTTGTAATTTTCCCCAAAATTAATGGACATTTATTGTACTAAGTACCCCCTTAAATGTTAGCCCTTCTGTCTAATGTTTGGTTTCGATTGGTTATTGTATGGCTATTTTAGAGGATTTGGTTTGTTTTGTTTTACGGCATATCAACAACCACAATGGGTCATTTAATGGCGACAAAATTTCCTTTTTTTTTTCAAAAATGTATAGCTGGTAATTTTTCCAGAAATGTATAGCTGGTAATATTTTTTTCAAAAATGTATAGGTTGGTTTGTTTTGTAGCATATTAACCATAATGAGTTATTTAATGCTGACAAGATTTTTATTTCTGGTAATATTTTCTTTTTTCAAATATTTATTGCTGATACTATTTTTTTTAAAAAGTATTTCTGATATTAAAATCTGTTTTTATACTTTCATAGTGTTTTGAGTCAGGTTGTGGGGTCAATTATTTGCCAATAGCTGGGGCCCTAACAGGTGCTACCACCCGGGGTCAGAGTGGGCCTGAGAACACCAGCAATTAAAAGGTGGTTCCACGCTCCTCAAAACCTCCTGATAAGAGGCCTTGCTGTTGGACGTAGTTTATTGTCTTACCCAGGACGGTTTAGAGAGTTTGACGGACGGACGGACTAACTGAAGTTACTGAATTTTTATATATATATATATACATACAGAGAGAGAGAGAGAGAGAGAGAGAGAGAGAGAGAGGGATAGGGAGATTCCATTAGATATCTATTGTATTCCATAACGGTCCTTAACAGCACACTACACAATACATTTTCGTTCGTACATATTTGAATAGTAACAAGGTTAATCTATTTCTTGATATATAAAGTTTTGTTCTAGCAAAGGTTGTTCACTAGACCTTGAAAATGTTTATTTTATTTGGTGAGAGAAAACTAAGACAATGAGATCATAGTTCCTTTCATGCACGCATCGTATATTGAGTTAGAAACCCTTAAAGTATTCACTCTAAAGTGTTTGTAATTCCATAAGCTTACTTACAAGGTCACAAAGTTCAGTCGGAACGGCTAAATACCCTCCAGTCAGTACTGGCTTTTATTGTGTACGTGAAGATCCAAGTTTGTTGGGAAGGTGTTTGCTGTTTAATTATATGACGAAAGATTGATATCAAACATCAATAACCTTCATGGAAGTTGAGATGTTTTTCACACCAAACTCCAAAAAATTCTACTTGAGCTAATAGCACCAGTTTCAATGTGCCGCAGATGTCACGCTTTAAAAGATTCTAGCTAGATGCTGTATTTTTCATCGGATCTACCAGAAAATGAACAAATTTAGCAATAAAATGTTTCTTTTTTTCTTCAATGCTATTTATTCAGTGTTGAATGTTATCAGTTAAGACTGGAAAAAAGGAATAATAAGTAGAAACAGCAGAAGATAAACTACTATTCTTACAACTGTAGAGTAAATAATTATAAATCTACTATATATATATATATATATATATATATATATATATATATAATTGTTGACTAAGTGTTGACTTCTATGTTCACTTTTATATTTATATATATATATATATATATATATATATATATATATATATATATATATATAATCCAAATGTAAAAGAACGGAAAAAAATATAGATTCAAACGTTCATGACATTAATTTAAAAAAAAGACTCAGTATACGAAGCAGAGCAATAAATATTTATTATAAACTGTTACAATGGAACATGCAAGTTACCATGACAAAAATGCATACTTATTTCAACATATTTGTTTCCTTGTCTTCGATGGAAAAATTAAAAAATGTAAAAAGAAGTGATGTTTCATAAATCGTGTTTTTAAATAAAATCGTTTATTACCACCATTGTTAACCACCTGATGAGATGTCTTTAGATGTTGAAACAAATATGTATTTTTGTTGTGGTAACTTGCATGTTCCAATGTAACAGTTTTTATATATATATATATATATATATAAACACACAAACAAAATACTAGTAAAAATGAGAAAGATGTAGAAACAACAAAACGTGTATTATTTATTGTCTGCTGTGTTGCAGAAACGAGAGACATTAATAGTGAGTAAAATTGTGACTTTGGAGTCAGATGTAGTTCAAATATGTATTGGAATCCGACATGAATAAGACCAGATAAAGAATAAGAAAAGTGTCTTTCTCATAAGATTTTTTGATAGGTGTGTGTAATGAGTGTCTAGATAATTTAGTTAGAAAATACAAGAAGTATCGGGTTTTCACTTTTTGTTGGGTGTTAAAAGATAAATGTTATGATTATGGCCTAAAAAAACAAGGAGGTGAAATTTTCGTTGTCGCACGTGTTAGCAGCCTTTACGTGTGAACTGCTTATCCGATAGTGAGAATGTTACATGTTTGTGTGTGTAGAGGAGAAAAGTGTGGTCAATTCTCTTTATAATTATTGATAATTAGCAGGAGAGCCCGGCGTTGCCCGGGGATGTAACGGTAAGAGATAGATCAAGTATCGACCATAATAAAGACTGAAAAATAAAATTGACGAAGATTATTGTTTAAGGTTGACGGACACGCATGTCTTAATTAGTTTTTTTTTCTTACGAATTGGTCAAACCCAAACTCAAACAAAAACATTGTTTTCAATCGTTATGAGTCTATCGATTAAATAGAATTTTATTATAAACAATTGTCGTATAAATGGAATTTTTAAAGCATTCTGAATGTAAAAATAAAGGGAAAAGTGTGCAGGACAATAAGAAACACTACCTGCCAAAAAAAAGTGAAGTTTTGTTGAAATCGGTTGAAAAATGCAGGAAATCCGATCCCATATATAAACGAACATACACACACACACACACACACAACCTGGGTTTTTATAATAAGTATAACTCGATATGAGTTGTCCACCTTTCATTCTGGCAAGAGAATCGTGTTTTATCGTGTTTTCAAATTGATTTCGTGCAAAAACAATTATGTTTTTCCAATTTTTGGCGCTGTCAGAACCACCGCAAGGTAATTTTACGCAGTCCTGTGAAGTTTTGTTGAAATCGGTTGAAAAATGTAGGAAATCCGATCCAATATATAAACGTACAGACATACACACACAATCTGCGTTTTATAAGTAAGATTATAATTGTTATACAGTTTTAAGAAACCCATAGGGAGCAATTCCCACCGCTGAAAAACATCAGAAAAAATAAATCAGTATCTTTCAGAAAAAAATCGAAACAAATTTGTTTTTGCAAAAAAAAAACAAAAAAAAAACATAAAACTATACACCAATATAGAACAATTCGATTGTTTTTTTATTTTCCCTTTTTTGTCATGTGGTATTGTTCTATACTATTTTATTTTAAAATTTACAAAAATCGAGGGCATGGTTTTAGTTATTGCATAGACATGTGCGTAGCGTAGATTTCTCTACCCAACATTAGTTTTTGTAAACCTCTTGATCTGCAGACATGAATTTGTCAATGTTTTTAAGATCAGATCAAGTTATAAAAACCCTAACATCCTTATATTTCGGCGCTCAACATCGAGTACTTGACCGATGTTACGAGGAGAAGGAGTACAGGGCGCAAGCTCGGGTGGAGGTGTCGGTGGTAATAGCAAATATTCGAACGAGACCTTCGAAGACCGAAGTAGAGAAGGGGTCCGTGCCAACGGAGGTCGAGCCCGGATCAGTCGGTGTTAAGACGTGGGAGAAAATCTTCACCAACGGCGTTGGGTCCGTAAATCTCTCTCTCTCTCTCTCACACACACACACAGACACGTTTGTTTGTTTTTCACTTGACGCATTTATAAAGGGAATTTGGTTAATATTCCCGAACCCGAAAAGTGCACAGGAATATCGACGCTGCTGGTAGCAATGTCGGTGACACTCCGTCGTTTCTCAGGTGAAACCGTGATGACCAATTGGTAGATCCATGAAAGCTTACGGCATATCAACCGTTCTGTTGTTGTTCGGCTGAGAAAATAATTGAAAATAACTATTTTAAATGACTGGTGGAATGGTTCATACATTTTATAAATATAATTTATTTTCACATCATCAGACATATTCGCAGGTATTTAGTTAATAATTGATCAGGCCTCTATTTTATTTTCTAAAGTAAATCACTTCAGCGATGTATTGGTGCTGTGGGAATACTCAGAAACATCACTCCCACATTGTTTTTTGGGTTTTTTTAAAAAAAAAAAAAAACATTTCAAAAATATAATCTCGCCCTGACAATCTTCTTGCGAGAAGGACAAAGTTTTCGTCAAGAAAATCGATCTTTAAGTACTTTTTGCTTCTTTTATAAGATATTTGCTTTCAAATTTTTTATGAACGTATATAAAAATTATGTATTTTTATTCCTCTAACAGCAGTTAGATAAAACATCGGCACGAAATTAGGGGTAAAATCTCACTATGATTTTCTAATATCTACAAATATATTAAACAGGAAAATGCATGATAGTTTTGCATCTGATAAATGAATAACACGGCCGGGAACAATTCGGCCTGCACCTTTCGGCCGTGTGTATTTCAAAGTTTGATGTTTCAGCCTCGTTTTGTTTTTAAAACAAATAATTTAAAAAGAAAAGGATTTATATATAAATTCAATGCAATGTACAATGAGATTTTTTTAAATTATTTTAATTTTTTTTAAATGACAAAATAGGTTAAATTATTTTTTAAATCCTATGTCACTGAGTTCTAATTTTTATCCTTCGCTCTGATTAAATTTCATCCATAAACCATTCTAATTTCGTTGTTTTCTTCTATGTGCCGCGTCCTTTCAAGACATGGACAATCATGCTTCTCCAAAAGTTCCTATCCCTCGTGGCCCTTAGCAGGTTGTATCTCTTTTCCATTCGGCCATCCATTCACACAAGCTCGTCAGGTAGGTGGTTTTCTGTCTTCTATCTTGCTCTCAGTATGCCCTCCCCTGTGAGGCGTAAGTTTTTTCTCTTTCCTTATCATGTGTCCAAGGAATTTCATCTGTCTCTTCCTGATTCCGAGTTCCTCTCTAGTCTTTTAAACGGGAGTAGAGGTTTATCCTTTGTTTCCTGTTTAGGATTGAGTTTTCCATTCCTTCTAAAGTATTTTCATTGTCTTTCTTTCCCAATAGTCCCTTGTGTCTTAGTGCCCTGCTTGAGGTGAATTGATTAACAAAGGTGCTTTTTTTGCCATTTTCTTTAAGACTTCTTCATTGCTTACTTGCTCCATCCATGGAATTTTGAGTATCCTTCTGTAGAAGCACATTTCTTCGCCTCATTCGTGGGAAGATTGTCCATCACTCACTGCCATACAACGGAATTAATAACCAGTGCTATAACACAGCAAATATCAAATACACCAGAAAAGATAATGAGATGTCCGACGTAACCAATCATCAGGTAATGAGATGTCCGACCTAATCAAACCATCAGGTAATGAGATGTCCGAAGTAATCAAACCATCAGGTAATGAGATGTCCGAAGTAATCAAACCATCAGATAATGAGATGTCCGAGCCTCAAGTGATTATAGGCACATTTCTTCTGATTTGTTTCACAAAAGGATATTCGAAGTGCCTTCATAGCAGAAAAGTTTTCAGGATAGCTTCAGCCATCTAATTCTACACGAGAAAAGATATAAGGGGAAAACAGGCAAGGGGATCCCCTTGTGATGAGCCCACATTTTAGTTTTTGTGTCCTGGAATGCAAACTTCTTAAACTTGATAGTCCATTAATCTGGTAGGTATTGTCTGAGAGCAACTATTTTCTTTAGTTTCGTTCAACAGATCTGTCGGAGTTAGCTCCTCCTTAATACCCTAATTGTTCACTAGGGGTCGTTCTCCCTACACTATAAATACTGGGTAACTTCTTGCCTCGTTCTCTTTTTAACTTTGTATTTCAGCGGACACATTTAAAAATGTGATCTCTCGTAACGATCTGCGTTTTGCCCACTTGTGGGGAAAACGCCATGAAACATGCACTCACATACACGTACGTACGAACATTCACCAAAATATAAACTCTTTACGTTCACACACAAACACAAATGTTAATGACTTTGTCACTTGTAGTATTTTTGTTTAATACATATGTTTGTTGACATGTATATATCGGTCTTGTTTACATCTTCATATGGACTCAATTCGAGTCCGCCATTTTCTTGTAGTCGGACCTTCTTCTAACAGGAATAAATAGAACGTGTTACTAATTCAACAACACTAAAAACCACACGGTCCTCTACAGATCTATATTTATTTGTCACCATTGATTAAAGTTTGGTAAATTCTGTATAGTCTTAGTTCAGACTTAACCGTGAAGTGAAATTAAATGTGAGAGTCGGATCGAAGATTTGAAACAATTCAGGTACCATGCCGGTGATATATACTTAAATAGAAATCTATGATTATAGAAGTTTAAAAGTTTATTCTGGAAATACTTTCCAAATTGAAGTTAAGGCCTTTGCTGATGTAGATTCTTCTTTCGAATTTTTCAAGAAGATCTAGATAGATAGATAGCGGAAGCACCAGATGTGATAATAATATACACAGCATGGGCGAATTGTAGACTTATGAATCTCTAAGATAAATTCGGATAAAAATATTTCTAGTATGACACAGTGAATCAATTTTCCTTGTTGATATAGAGAGTGCGGACATAAAAACCATCTCTGCATGCTGATATTATGTCACTCCTCGTTGTGTCCGCTCCATATATGGGCTTCTCTGTGCCTATAGGAAGTGAGGGAACTGGTCCCTCTCAGTTAATTTATTTAGAGCTAATGATTTTTCGTCCTGATGTTGCCTTTATTTTATTTATCTATTCCATTCTGAATTCAGGTACTTGAAACGAGTTTTATTGGATTTAAGGTTATAGGATTTAATCTAGTCTTTTGAGCCACGGTGTGGTAGGTTTTAAATAAGTTTACGCTTATGTTTCTCAAGAATGTAATCTGAAATGCACCAAAATTTACATGGAAAGTAAGCAAAACAGTACCAGTTAACAACACCTCAAAACAATGTACCTTTTGCCTAGAGGAGAAAAATGCAATGCTCGCCTTTCGTGGACAATATAAACCCCTAAAGAAAGGATCAGTGCTCATTTCGAAATAAAAATACAAAAAACAAATTCCTCCAACGCTATCTACAACTAGATTACAACTCAAAAAATAAATAATGTCCCATAACTTAAATCCAATAGACTTTGTTTCAAATACCAAAATGTGAAACTGAATAAATAAAATAAATAATTAGTAGATGAAAGATAAAACCACCAACTGAAAGATCTGAAAGGTCCTCTCCTTACCTAACAAAGGCATTATCATATTCTATAAAGGTCACACTAGCCAGGGAGTTGTAATAATACCTCAACAGCAAGCGATCAAAACATGGTTGGATAGTGTTATAAAATAAAATAAGACATATCTCGGCTGATTTGCAGGCAAATAAACTAACATACTCAAGAGCGAGAGCCGGATGTGAACGGGACAAGGCCCCGTCACAAAATGACGATTATCGTCGTTTGCGCATAGGCCCGACGCACAAGCTCCGGTCGAAAAATAAAATAATATTTTAAAGTGTTTCTATTTTTCGACCAATAAAATGCTTCCCTCTTAATTATACTCGCATCGTTTTTCGACCCTGTTAAGCCATAAAAGGGGTCACACGGGGAAGTACTAGAAGTCAACAGGAGGCCAGGGAAGAGATCTGTCACGGTCAGTCTAGGCAGTCAGCAGTAGTCAGCAGGAGGAGCGACACGCCAACCAGTGAGAACTACTATGAGAGATCAATCCAGATCTGCAGCCGGTTTATGAACTATACCACAAACCCAAACGTTCCTATTGAAATAAATCACGTAAATCTATTTCTGCTGTTGTCGTATTTCTTTCTTGCAACTACACGCTTGTCTATAACAATAGTTTTGCTTGGATCTTTCACGAGAGATTCCAGAGATAGATTGGGTGGGATCATTATATTTGAGAACTGTTGATCCAAGCAGAACATGTCTAAATGGGACCTTACGTGCTTTCGGGATGAGAATAATGATTGTGACTTATGTTGATAGATGTATATATTCTCTCATACAAGCTTCCAATTCTTGCACCTTGGCCATTAATGTCCCCGTTACATTACTAAATTTACTCCCTGTAGTCTGGAACTTCTTAACCAACCAATCAATAATCTCACGCTTCTCGATTCATTCCATCTTGGTTATCTTTAAATTTGAGCTACCGCTCCTCACAACCTACGCTAATGTGTGTTGATATTTTTTTCTCAATGCTCCGAGCTACTTTCTGGTTTCCCCTTCTTTATCCATAATGGCCCCTAAAAACGTACATTAAGGGCCTGATCCCATTATACAAAGTATTAATCTCTTTAGTCTGCAATAACCTTAACCCTCTTAGATATTCCCGATAATTTCCAATTTCTTTTCTATTATTCGTATTTCTTGCATGAAGAGACGCCACACATTTAAGTATTTTTTTTTTACCTGGACTTAAACAATATTTCTTCTGTATTGCCAACGTTTACCTCATCTAACCTTATGTCATTCAACCACATGTCAAATTTTATTATCTAAGTCAATTCTTATACGATTAAATTGATCTGAACCATCCGATGTTTGTAAAACTTTCAAGATATGCCTATATTTGTATGAGTTAATATATCGTGTAAGTTTCAGCTGATATATATCCTTGGTAAAAATATCGGTAACTTGCTTTGGGGATATCAGCTTTGATGATGCAAACAAATTAAGTGTAACAAATATTTGATATTTAAATATAAAAGATATAGGCTACAGAAACCTATATTTGATTAAAAATAGTAGCCGATATAACTGAACGAGTTATTATATGTTAATATAAACATCTTTGAAATTCTGTAGCCTTCGTAAATCATTCATTTATTAGGGTTTCTACGCTTTCGGTCTTAACATGATTAATTTGTTACCTGATTATTGTTTTTCCTACCAATACGAAGTTTGATAAAAAAATATGGGTACTGGTGCTATAAAGATAAACTATAACGCCTGTAGAATATTGGTTAGCTTGCCAGTGGTCTAACACACAAGTAGCCAAAGCTCAGACTGACTTGAGTCATTTCATGGAGAAATATATGGGTGAATAAAGACCACTCATGCAAATGTATTGGGCAGGTCCATTCTAGTAAAATGGACCAACCTAACTGGTGTATTAGGCACTCTCCTATAAAATGAGGTAAAATCAGCTGGCTTGCTTTATAAGGAAACAGAAGAAGGCAGCCATGTTGGCAGGTAAGTCACTTGACTTCTACAAATTCCGCATTTAATCTCCTTTGAAATAGTCCCCTTCTGAAGCCATACATTTTATCTAATGTCGTTTCTTCAGAGAGAAGCATTCCTGGAACTCCTTTTTTGGGATAGAAAGCAGCTGCCTCATCACACCCTCACGGATTGCCTCGGCGTCTTAAAGTCTTGTTCCCTTCAAGTGGGAATTGATTTTTGAAAAGATGAAAAAGTTTCAAGGGGACGAGGTCTGGAGAATATAGTGATTGCCGGATTTCAGAAATTTGATGCAGATTCTCTGCTCAATTTTCACTGCCATGGCCACTGATAGAATCTCTGTGTCAAACGGTTTCAATCTGCATACTTCAGCATCATTACCACAGCAACAACCCTGATACGTTTTTTATGAGACATTGTATAGATCTATTTTAATGATGGATGACAAGTGAGAATAAGGAACATTCCATTAATTTGGTATTTTTAAAACATGTTTAGTAAGGTAGGCAATATCTAGTTTTGTAGAATATCAAAGAACATTGTTTTGCATAAATATAGCTTTTATCTTAAAGCTTCTTGGCTGTCATGAATTCCACACAAAAAACATCTTGTCCTATTAATTATTATTCCTCGTCGTTTTTTTCTTTACAGACCACTTAATTTCCATTCTTCCTGTTTTTCATAAGATAGTTGATTATTTGTCTCATGAACCTGCAAAGGCCTTACGATTGACTGAGGTTACTATGCCCTTATTATTCGGCTTTCTTTTGTTTCTTCCACATTTTAGATATTTGAATTCCATTGGGACAGATCTTTTCTCCATTACCAATTTTTAACCGCACCACCTGCAGCTTAAGGCCTGATGAATTATATTCACTTTCGCACAATACTCATTTTTTCATGCCTTCCCCACCAGCTCTGTGTTAAATAATAGGGCAGACTGGGCTCACTAGCCATGACTGGCAACAAGTCTAGTAGAGAGAATCTCTGAATTCAAATCTGAGGAGTTCTGTTTGAAGACTTTACACATGGTAAACTATTTCTCCGTTAGCAGTTCTTCTGAAAAGTGTGTCTGGTTTCGCAAAAGCCTTCACCATTTTAATTAAACCGTATTTATGGATAGTCTGGAAATTCAATTCTAAAAAAAAAAAAAACTCAAATGCTGGATCCTCATACATCGAAGCCGGTGGAAGAATCTACGATAGATAAAGTTTTATTAAATTTTACCCACAATGTCTAATTTATATTGAATGTTTTCCAATTTTCGAACAAGTAGTTGCACATCCAAATGAAGAAATGTGGATCAACTGTCCATAATTTGCGTTTTTTAAGTACATTCGACCTTCTCAATCACCATCAAGAGTTAAGTCTTGCTAGTATCATATCTAACAGTTTTGACATTGATACTGGCAAGACGTAGCTCTTGATGATTTCTACCAATCAGGTCGCCCGCACGTGCACTTCGAAGTTTTGGCGCAAAAATTGCTCTGGATCCACCCACGCGATTATGACCTCTTAAAAAGAACCCAAAGCAAGTGTGACCACGCAGAGGCAGACGAAGATGCAGACCTGGGCAGATCAGCAACAGACCATTTTTCGACCGCTTACTCAAACTTAAAAATGTAACGACCACAATTCACCGTCTCGCTAATCGAGACGACAAATCTTTCCCGTTCAATATCTTCTACGAACTTCGTCATTCAAGAATCTCAAACTATACATTCTCTTTGATCATCTACGATAAATCAGTCAGTCGAACGAGCACAGAGATATGCTAATATAATCCACGTCGCTTTCAACTGCAATCTTGCCGCGCAAACTAAATCATTTCTGACTCACTCGCAAACTCAAATCGAAGAAAACTCTGTGAACACCGAAACTTCTATCCGAACAACTTTACTTATCTAAAGTGAATTAACACTCAGTATTATTTTAAGTAAATAACATCATCGAACGAACTCAACATTTGCAGTCAAAGGTAGACTACTTCGTAATGACTCATTTCTAAAAACATAATACCGACATTCTAAATACTAATTACAATTTCCTAAAAAGACTGTAACACAGACACACAAGACATAAAAAAGGACATACAAAAACTACAAATATCACGAGCACACCAACACAATAACATCTTCAAAATATTCTGTACATATTATCTTATTTGTATATAAATGCATTTATCGATTTTGAATTGCATGTATGTTTTTTTCTTGTTTACATTGAAATTGTTTGTTTGTGGATGCAGAAAACTTCACGCAACTTAACATAAAAATTCCTTCTGATTTAACTCAATGCTACAGCAAATTCCTTAGTTTATTCTGCACATCCCCAACAACTCTACTCCGCTTGCTTTAAGCGCTGTGTATTCTTAAACCCTCACGATGGCCCACCTGGTCATGCCCTCAGTCTTTTTTCTTTCACTGTTCTGTTCCTCGACTCCCAACCCTATTGCAAACTTTCATATACTCTTTAGCTCTTTCATGCCGCTGATAACGCTTCGGACAAGGTAATAGGAGTTCCCCTTGTTGTATCTTGATTACTTAATGCATCTATGAAGTTCTTTGCTAACTGTATTTGAATTGAAGCAACTTCTCTTTGTACCATTCCCTGATGCGATATCCGACGCAATTTCGTCATTCTGCTAACTAGTTCTACCAGTTTCCCCTTTCAGTTTTATTCCCACGAAAGCACGAGTTGTGTCAGACGAGACAGCAATTTCTTCCTATTGGACGATTAGCTGATCAAATAACTCATTAAACGAGTTATTTAGATGGTTGTTCAAATATTCGCCAATCCTATCGGACACAATCCCGTCAGACTAATCGTAAGCTAAATGAAACACTTCCTGAACTGTTAATTTATAGATCCGTTTGTTTGTTCGTATTTTCTTAGTACACCCAATATCTTAAATCTGCAGTCTTCTACGTGAATATTGAGGTATTTGATCCACTTGATTATTATATGAACGGAACTAATGCGTAAGACAGAGAAAATTTCTTTTGCAAAATTTCTGCACAGGGTTGAAAGAAAAAAAAAGGGATCATTCGCTTACCCTTGAGTTGATTTATTATGAGTATACCTTCTGAGTCAAATGTTGTTGGAATCTGATTGATACTTTTTTTTTTTAAGCATTTCACCCCAAGCAAGGCGGGAAGCCACTAGGACGCAAGGGGTTACAGAAAGTTTAGAGCAAGATCAGATAGGAGTGATAGAAGAAAGGATGAGGGTAGTGGATAGATGAAGGCAACTGGAGATGTCGATTGACATTACACTTGAATAGCTGGAGATTATAGCTCACAGGGGAACAGGAATAGGACGGTAGTTGGAAGGGTCAGAGGCGTCGCCGGAGTTCTTGAAGACAGGAACGATCGAAGAGGACTTCCAGCAGTCAGGAAAACAAGATTCCTTGAGGCAGTAGTTGTATAGTTTAGAAAGGGCGGGCGCCAGTTCAGGCGCGCATTTCTTCAAGACAATGGCTGGTATTCCGTCTCCACCACTAGCCTTGTTGGGGTCTAAATTGGAGATAACGGCCAGTACCAAAGATGGGGTTATGTTTAACCCACTCAATATAGCCTCAGTTGCTACTAACTGGAGTTAACGGTTTTACAGGGTCCGATGGGTAAATTGTCGCCATTTTATATTTTGAATTTTGCGCATGTGTTTTGTTTGTTTTTGAATTTGTCGACTGCACATTATAGTAGAATAAACTGGGCACTGCCTGTGAGAAAAGAAGCACCATGACGCAATTCACTTCGCCAGAAATTTGAAAACGGCCTGCTGTACTGCTTGGCATTTGCACCAGAAGCTCCAATACGAATATTTTAGAGTGTTTGGGCGTCAATTTGAGGAAAGTGCGGAGGATTCGGAAAGAGCTGGATGAGCCTAATGGTGATTACGAAGGTGTTTGGAGCGATCGCTAGTGATGACGAATTTATGCCTCCATTTATTTTCCCACAGGGCCTCAGACTCAACACGGAGGCCTTTATCAAGTGCTTTGAGGAAGTAGTGCTGTCCTGGGTCAAGAGGGTGGATACTGGAAGACCTCATGTCTGGCAACACAAGCAGGAGAACTCAGTCATGGTTGTCAGACAATTTCTGCAACCACATCAACCCTTACATCTGACCGCCTAACACCCCAGACTGCAAGCCCTTTGATAATTATGTGTGTGTGTGGGGGTGTGCAGTTGAGTGAGAAACCAACAAAACTCCTTAAACAAGAAGATTTACAGAAGATTACCAAGTTTTCTGGAGGCCGTGGTTGAAGCCAATGGCAATTTTAATGAATCATTTTACTCTTTAATAATTCAAAATATTTTTGTGTAATTTTGGTAAATATATCTATTAAAATGAGATGTCGATGTTATTTTCATTTTTGCGCAATTTAGACGTCAATTTAGCCATCCCACCCTGTATTGTTTTTGGTCGTTATTCTTACGTTTTTCTGATAACAGAGAACTCATTCTCCAGTTGTCCGTAATATTCGGCACTGTCTCTGCGGTCGAATCCTGGCCATGGCACCAGTAGTGACAAAGCCTAATCTGCTCAAGTCTCTTCATCGATACTTTCTCTACCAAAACTGTGTTCAAAGATACGCCGAATGAATGTTAGTAAAGTTTGTTTAAACATTTTCTATTTGAACTAGACCAGTTAGAAAACAAAATCGTCAAATTTATTGGCAATATCATGGCTGGAAAGAACACTTGGTTGAGAGTATAATAAACTGTTTTGTTTTTGTTTTTTTTACTGGGTTACAACTGATAGTTTAACCCTTCTAAGTTCTCGGATAATATTGGCGAAAGGTCATATTTCCGGTCAATCTGCCTAAAGTCAAAATATTAACGGAGTAGAGATTGTGTTTGATATTGAAGAAGAACAACATTATTAAGTCATCAAGTCTGAAGTAGTCAGCACTTCTTCGTTCTGCTCTGGACTTGACCAAATATCTTGAAATGGGATTACATCTGGATCCTAACTTAGCTTCTTCTGCTGGAGATCTGGGTGACACTTTCATCGGAGGCGATTTGTAATGATCACAAGCTTGGATTTGAGTTGATTCTTATATCAACAAAATTGTTTCCTTTCGCTTCTGTTTTAATCTCATTTACACGCAACACACTTAAATGGCCCTTAATTTTCTTGTACAACTTTTAGTTGACAGAGAGCTTACTCCTGTCGGTCTTTTTTCTTTTCTTTTTCTTTTTTTAACTAGCAGCTCTTAACAATGCACAAGAGTTTTTAATTTCACAAAATTTGTGTTATCCTGGCAATTGGTCTATTTTTTCCTTAGCCACATATGGTCCGATGTTCCTGCTATTTATTTAGAAATCCTTGATAAAATTTAAAGAGGAATCAGCAATATTACTGATCCTGATTTGGTGTTTTGACTTCAGTCACTTTTCCACCGACGGGATTTTGCTTCAACGCGTCTTTTTTAAGAAAAAACTTTCATGGCAATTGTTTGTATGAACTCTTCACTATGTACTGATACTTTATGAATTTAAGTGCAGTACTAGACGGACGACGAGGTCTCATCAATTTACAGTTGAGTTAGTTAACCATAAGTTCTCTGCTAACAGTTTCTTTTCTCGCACTTTTTGCTTGTGGAAATCCCTTCCGTCTCTCTGCTTTCCAGTCAACATTAATCTTCAAAATTTAAATTTAATGTCAATGGCTAACTACTGTCCTCCTGATTACTCTTTCTTCTTCCTGCACATTATTAATGTTTCTGTCGCTAATTCTCCCAAACCCTGTAACCCCATGTGTCCTAGTGGCTTTACTGCTTTGCATGGGGTGATACCGAATAAAACAAAAACAAAAAAAAACTTTTGAATGGTTTGCCTCTTTCCTCTACAAAAATCTGGCATTATTTTCTGCACCTAATATTATTTAATGAAATTAAAATCATAAATAAACATAATTTAAATTTCTGTCAGAATTTCTGGAATGAAGAGTTATCATTATTTACACTACTTACTATTTTCCTCGTTTTTGTAATTATCAAAATGCTTTGGCAGTTGTGCCCTTTGACCTTCACCAGGTATATGTTGATCCGGATAACTGAACATAATTAAGCCATATTGCACTGATTACAAATGAAGACATTATATAGTAGAAGTTTTGGTTGAAAAGATTTTGTGTTTTTTTCTTTTTAAGTCATTTCACCCAAAACCAAGTGGTAATGCAACTAGATTGTAGGGGGTTACAGGGAGTGAACGTGAAAGAGAAGACTGAGAATAGGGAGGATTTAGGGAAGGACAAGAAAATGAACAGGGCTCAAGAAGATAGAAAATGGCAATTGATGTTAGATTTAAATTTTTGAAGATTGTAGTTATAAGGGAACAAATAAAACAGAAGGAAGTTCCACAGGTGGGAAGTGCGAAAAAAGAAACTGTTAGTGTAGAAGTTCTTGAACATTTTACATTCAGAAGACTTAAATATATAAAAACAAGATTTTGTCATTCCCTGTCAATTACCCAGATTGACATACACCTGATGGCACAACGGCCAAAACACTGTGATAACAACAAAAATAAGAATAATATTCAGCATATAGTGTGGATACATAATTTAAATGTTCTAATTTTTATCTCAATTATTGCAGTTCTATTTTCAGTATCCAAAATCATTCAGAAAGTATAACCCTTTTCATGAGGTTTGTTAACCTTATTGAAATATTATAAGTACTGTTAAAATTACAAATATTTCTGCAAAAGTTTTTTTTCTGTCAAAGAAGGAATATGCAAAAGCATACATGTGGGTTTCTGTAACAAAAAAATGTAATAATAGAAGCAAAAATAAAGAGATAGTTTACTAAATTTTGAAATTTAAGCTATTAGAGGAAAGGCTGCAGATGACAGAAAGGCTGATGAATTCCCACAGCAACAATAAATTCTT
>CAHIKZ030000899.1:122500-135000 GCA_903632075.3 Acanthosepion pharaonis | reverse complement strand
CAGAAGGACAATAGATATTAATTGAAAAAGCATTTAAATTTTCCAGATGAAAGTTGGCAAGCATAGAGCCGGAAGGGAATTCCACAAGAAAGAAGTGTGAGAAAAGAAACTGTTAGCATAGATCTTATGGCTAACATCTAGCTAACTCAACTGTAAACTGATGAGATCACAATTCCAGTCTAGTACTGTGCTTAATTTCAAAAAGTCTAGGTACCATAGTGAAGACCTTGTCCATACAATTAACATGAAAGTATTTATAGAAAAAGCACATCGAAGCAACCTTACAAGTGGTGGGAAAGTGACTGAAGCTGAGCCACCAGGTCAGGACTAATAATATTGCTGATTCTTTGGAATCTTTTTTTTTAAGTGTTTCACCGCAAGCAAGGTGGGAAGCCACTAGGACGCAAGGGGTTACGGAAGATTTGGAGCGAGATCAGATAGAAGTGATAGAGGAAAGGATGAGGAGAAGGATAGTGGATAGATCAAGGCAACTGGAGATGCTGATTGACATTACATTTGAATAGTTGTAGATTATAGCTCTCAGGGAAACAGGAATAGGGAAGGGAGTTCCACAGGCGAGAGGTGCGAGATATGAAGCTATTGGAGTAGAAGAGACGGCTACATTTAATAGTTTCAACATTTTATCAAGGGGCTCAAGGTAAATTACAGGGGAACCGGACTATAAGTGGCAACAATATTGTAAGCATGGATGAATGGTAGACTTTTAGCTATGTGCGATAGATAATGGAGAGAAAAATCTTCTTGCATGACATAGTGAACCTCATTTCCTAGCAGCTGATCTAGCAATGGATTCAATATAGTTTTCCACTTCATGCTAACTGAGAACGTTAGCCTGAGAAGGTACAAGGATTCACTTGTACAATGTGAAAAGGTTGCTCCCTGATGTTTGTTATAAACTGACTAGTGCTTAATGGTATTGCCAAACCATTCTAGACATATATTATCATATTATATGAGTTATTTGAACACATATTTTTATTATACTGTGTTTGAACTGTCATATAGTTTTAGTTGGTAGTGTAACATATTTGATTGAAATCAAAATAGTAGCATACATGAGAAATCACTGTCAGTATCTAAATGCTCAGTAAAGGTTTTTTTCCTATTTTTTCCCCAAAATGAGACATTACAGTCAGGCAAAAATGTTATAAAAATGCAGCAGTGAAAGTGTTAAGATTCTCTGGAAATGATTCAGCTATTTAATATTAAAAATAAATAAATAAAATCACCCACCTCAGGCAATGGCCCTCTAATTACGTTCAAAGGTTTCCCTTTGGCACCCCATACCCTTCTCTCAGCATTCCTTCTACTTTTCAAAACAGTGTGCAATGTCCTCTTTTGGAATCGCCATTGGCTGCCCTGTGGCATTCTTTTTAATCTTACACACAATCTGAATCCTCGTCCCTTTCAATGACAATTTTAGATTTCGAAAAAAAGATAGAATTCACAAGAAAGTAAATCTGGGCTAGGTAGTGGAAGTCGACAGATCTGGGTAATGTGATTGTTGCCAGGTTCTATAGCCTTGAATGGCAACTGGTCTACCACAGAAGGAAATGGCAACCACATGCAGGAAAAAATCTGTCTCATTAGTCATGTATCAAAAGATGCATGTTTGTCTAAGTTTGTATTACACATGGCACATAACTGACTGACTAATGTTTATATGTTAGGGGAGCTGTATCTTTAATTATTCATCATTTCAGGTAACATTACACCGAGGTCATTAAATCTACTCAAATATTGCATGAGAATGATTTACCTCATATTTTTAGGGTTTGTTTATTATATCAATAGAATTTAAATTGTCACTGGTTTTCCAAGATCTTTAACTATGCTGCCAAAGAATTTGATTTAAGATTCATGTGTATTTTTCAGTTTATGTCACTTCTGTTTTTTAAACAGTTTCATTCCAGGCAAGGCAATAAAACCACTAAGACACAAGAGTTTATGGAGTGTGAGAGAATATGGGAAAAGAAAAAAAACATTAAGGAAAGAGAACAATAAAAGTACAAGAATTAAGATGACAGAAGATAATAATTGACATTGTATTTACATTTTTGAAAATCAAAGTTGACTGTGAAGGGAAGCAAGAAGCCAGAAGAGAGTTCCGCATATGAAAAGTGTGACAAAAGAAACTGTTGTCATGGAAATTGCAAAGATATGTAGTCATTTCAACTGTAAAATGATGAGACCTTACCACCAATCTAGTACTGCGTTTAAATTCATAACGTCTAGGTAACATGGAGGAAATTTCATCAGAACAATTACCATGAAAGTATTTATAGAAAAGGTACAGGGAAGCTACATTGTGATAATGAAAAAGAGACTGATGTCAGAATGCCAGGTCATGACCAATAACATTGCAGATTCTTATTGGATTTTATCAAGAATCTCTAAATATATAGCTGGAGCACCAGACTGCACGTGGCAACAATATTCAAAGTAAGTATGAATGGTAGACTTAAAAATATGTAAGATAAATTCTGGCAAGAAAAGTTGTCTAGCATGACATATAAAACGAAATTTCCTAGTACAGATCTAGCAATTGATTCAATATAATCTTTCCACTTCATGTCAGCAGAAAACTTTAGTCTGAAAAGATGCACTGAGACACTCTCATGAAGGTTAGCATCTGTTGTGCTGATGGAAGGTAAATAAAAATGCTTGTCTCAGACAATTAAAAGAGAAGTTTCATTTTGGAGGCATTAAAATAAATAAGCCATTCCTTGTCCTAGTTAACAACAAAATTTTTCAGATCAGCTGCCAATTTGATCATATCGAACTGCTCAGGATTATTAAGATAAAAATAAATAATGTTGTCATCAGCATAGATACTGAGTTGAGAAGTGATGCCATCGGGATGGACATTAATGCAAATAAGGAACAACATAGGTCCAAAGATAGAGCCTTCTGGGATGCCAGCAGTAATGCAAAAAGATCTAGAAGGGTGGCCATTCAAGACAACTTTCATTTTGTGATTTAATAAGACAGACTAAATCAGTTAAAAAAAAAAATTGCCCAAAAAATAACATAACCTTTCAACTTGTGAAGACCAATATGCCAAACCCTGTCAAATGACTTTGAGATATCCAAAGCAACAGCATAAGCTTTACCATTCTTATTCTTGATAGACTTAATACAACAGCAGTTGATCTAGAGAAATGAAAGCCATACTGCTTATCTGAAAGAAGACCTTGTGAGGTGAGATGCTTAACCAATTGAAAGTTGATTAGAGCCTCTAATATTTTGCCAAAAAGAGATAATAGGCTGGTAATTAGAAGAATCAGATTGTACAGATAAGGATTTCCAACAAGCAGAAAGAAACAAGGCACATATTGTGACAAAATTTTCAATGAACAATAAGAAAAAAAACAAGGCAAAATAATAAGAGACAAACAATATATATATATATATATATATATATATATATATATAAAAGTGAACATAGAAGTCAACACTTAGAGGCAACAGTCTATTTCATGCTAGATGCAATCATCAGGCCATGAGTCTACCACTGAAAGATTGTGGCCTGACGATTGCATCTAGCATGAAACAGACTGTCGCCTCTAAGTGTTGACTTCTATGTTCACTTTTATATTTACACATGCTCTATCTCTGATACTGAGCACTTTATCCCATAAATATAGCACATCTTAAGACTATATATATATATATATATATATATATATATATATATATTGCTCTGTCAATGAATGTCAAATGTTTCCTTTTGAGTAAACGGCTAATATTACCATTTACACTTTTTTGTTCTTTCTTGCCTTGACTGTATCTGTCTTGCATATGAACACTCTACCTACTTTGTAAACTTTTTTTTAACTTGCATAATATATATATATATATATATATTTGTCGCCATATTTATCACAATGTTTTGGCTGTTGTATGCTTCAGCCTTCTTCAGGTGGTTGGAATTTCGAACTGAACCATTTATTTTGCTCACTGGGGTAGATTGTTCTAGTTCCACGTGCCATGTTTGATGGATGTCAGTTATCAGTTATCTCCTGCTAATTTCCCTCAGAAAGTTCTCCACTGCCTTAACCGGGTATTGAACTCACACTCTTTGGGTCCTGTCACTGGATCTAACCAACGCCTTTGTTCACTGTGCCATGTGTCCTCAAGGACACATGGCACAGTGATAAATATGGCGACAAAGATGAGGACAATAGTCCGAATAATGTAAATAATGTACATAATACCTCATCTCAGAAATATAAATATATATATATATATATATATATGTATATTTAGGCAGCAATCCTTCCTTTATGCATGTTTCATTAAAAACGACAGACAAGGTACTACGGTTGAGCTTTTTATTTAATTTTTCTTGTGTTCTGACAAGAGCTTTCTTTTCTGGACAAAGAGCGTGTAAGAACTGTCCGAATGTTCTGTGTTTCCGAACGCTTTCGGCTATACCTTTAGCCATTATCAAGGATGATTCAATTATCAGCTTAGTAGAGTGTGTGTGTTCTGTGTATGTTCAGTGTGTGGTAGTGATGTTTTTAGTTCAAATGCCCTTTTTGATGTTTTGAGTTCAAATGCCCTTTAAGGAACTGCGTTCCTCACCAAACCGGACTCATAAATAATTACATCGGCTACACAACCACATGTTTATCCAGACGTCTTACATTACACCTATCTGATCACAGTTCCATCAGAACACATTTAAACACACACTCAGATTTACCCGACACTATTAGGAACATACTAGTAGAAAACACAAATATATTAACTGCATCCACTTGCAAAAAAAGACTAAAAATAATGGAAGCTCTAATAATAAAAAAGAAAAAGCCAACCCTTAACAATATTAACTATGAACAAAGCCACAATGTGCTCACCGTATTCAGAAACTAAAAACATCACTACCACAAGAAAGGCAAGAAAGAACAAAAAAGTGTAAATGGTAATATTAGCCGTTTCCTCAAAAGGAAACATTTGACATTCATTGACAGAGCAACTAGTGCAACTGTCAGTTGAAATTTATAAAATCTTTCTCTTAATACAGTTTTTCAGGAAAATAAGTTTTTCAAGTGAAGCCATTGTTATAGCTCTTTCTTATACTGATAGGAGTTTCCTTCCTTACTGAAAGTAGTGTGGAATGTTGACATCTTCATTATGTCATTATTTTGACTTTGAGTTGATTGGGAAGAAATCCCAGCATGCATCTGTTGGATTTGCCTATAAATTTGAAGAGGGGAGTTTGTTTTTGGTCATTCCACAAATTATAACCAGTAGTAAATCATCCCTGCAAAGCCTTCTTATCCTTTCAAATACTTTCTTTGAATGAACTTAGTGCATATTCATGATTAAAATGTAGTCATCATTAATATGACAATCATACATAATACATACAATTTCATTAAATGAACCTCATAGTGTTTGTTCATGCATGTGCTTCAAGGTCCTTTCTGGTTGGTTGCTAAGTTACATCAAGGACATACAACAATTTCTCAAGGTACTCAATATAGCATAATATACAGGGAACAGCCAAAATACCTCCAACATAAGCTAGATGAAGACACCATTGCCACTAATATCTTACCTTTATGTGGGAGGTATTTCTGCCACACCCCGTATTTTGAACAGATCTCTTGTAATTCTGGAAACTGCTGAAGGTTCTTTAATACAAGGCATCTCTTAAAAAAGATATACAAGAAATTCTTTCACCAACAACTTCAATGTAAGCTCAGATTTAAGGTTTATCTTGGTTTTGATGCATTTTTTTCGGTTATATCACTCACTTGCATCCGTGTTGGTTATAAAGATATTTTTTTTTTATCTCAACCGGATTTAAAATGTAAACAAAAATAACTGCAATTCTTGTTTTCTTCTTTGCTGAAATCAAGAAATCTATTTTTTTTTTCAAAATAGGAATAATTACTTGGGAGAGAAAAAATAACTTATATTTCAGCCGTATTTATGGGTCATTATAAAACTTAAACTAGTGATTAAATTAAATTCATTGCTAAATTATTTGCTTATAACATTGAACTATATTATTGCATCAGTGACAAAGAAGACTGCTCATTATTTTAAGATGATTTAAATCTACTTTCAACTTGGAGTTTATTATTGCTTCCAAAATTCATTGCAGGAAAGTGGGTTGTAATGAAGATCAGAGACATATCGGAATACACTTGGAAACTTGGATATTCTAGTTTCATATGATTTACAAGTTCAAACATATCCTTCTTTCTTTTCCCTCTTGCTTCCAGATGTAGTATCACATGGGTAATGTGTCCCCTGATGGGGAACATTAGTTTCTGTGGACCTCTGTTGACTGAACTCTTGCACACATACACATGTGTTTCACACAAACATAAACAAGTACATTCTTATAGATAGTTTTAATGTCTTTTCCTTTTATTCAGTTGTTTACAAATGTAATTCCTTTTGTTAATAACATGTATTTACTTGTCACTTGTTTTAAATTCCATGTTTTGTGTTTCTCATATTTATCCAGATGCACATGAGTCTGCTAAATATTATTTGTGGGACAAATGTACCAGGAACTGTAGATATTTACTGAAAAAATGTTCACACCAAAAAAAAGAAAAAGGAAGTGACAAATTTCAATATAATTTCCTTCCTTATCAAGGCATTTGATTCAGCCATAAATATTAGTCACATGGATGGAACATTATCATCTCTGCAGGATCTGTTTTGATCAGCACGTTCTCACATTGCTTCTAGGATGACCAGAGCTTGGCAGCTGATTTCTTCTCTGAATGAGCTCTAACAGCTCAGGTAGGGGAAAAAGTAGCCAGTCACATTCAATGCTTCGAAAACCAATTACATTCCATCATTGCCAGTCAGACCCAGAACTTTTGCCAAACATAATAAAAGAATATTTCCACAGGGAGGTCTGCTGTCTTGAGCACCCATTGGGATCTCATACATAAGATCCATCACCAAAGATAATGCTTGGGTCCTTGTATCCCTCCAGTAAATACTTGACTTGTTTTCCTCTATATTTATAAAAGCTAGATCATGCTGGAAATGGATTGCAACTACCATATATGGGCAGAAGCTGCCTAATCTTCACTTTCCATCCTCGATAGTCCAAAAGCATCTCCCTGTCCTTGTGGGTGATGAATTATTTTCCACCTTGCAACCCCTTTTTCACAGATGAAATGTCGCAAGCCTCTCGTTGCTCTGTTGCTATTTTCATGGAAAGTGTTCAGACAAACTACATTTCTTTGTTCCACCAATTCTAACCTTCACAGCTGTGAACTGCCATGCCACACACACTGTAGCAAACCATCTTCATTCCCTTTGTATTCCAGTAGCGAGATGCAAGTTACACTTAAGCAGCTTCTTCCCATTGCCTTGTGGAACTGGTCTCTACAATCTCAGCCTGTTCAAGTCTAGGGTTAACTGTTATCTTCCCTACATATGAACATACAATGTGCTTCTTACTCTTTAACCCTCTACCTAGAGTAGCTCTTGGGCCTTAGACAAGGTGAAATTTATTGTAAAAAAAAAAAAGTGGGTAGAGGTCAGAAAGAGATTAGGGCTGTGTTGCTTGTTGATCTTTTGTTAAGATTTCTGTATTGAAAGGATATGATTTTTACATGGCCCAGGTGCTAATTCTCAGCACAGGACAAGCATTATCAGAATTAAATCAGTTCTTATCTTGACTTAATTTTCTCAAATTGAACTGAAACATCCTAATCTCTACTGTTCTTTACTAAGCAATTATAAACAAAACATTTCTAAGTATGAGGGGGTGCCAAAAAATTTCTTGGCTAAGCTCACTTAACAATCTGTTTGGTCATCGAAATCTGGATTTTGTGAAGCGAGTTGGATGGCAAATGTTTCAGTACTCCCTTGTTCATCTCTTTTGTGTGCCATATTTCTTCAGGACAATGGTGATCATGGCTCTCCACAATTTTCTGTCCTTTGTAGCTTTTAGTAAATTTTCTATTTTTCTATCTCACCTACAACCTGTTCTACCATCTATTTACACAAGCTCATGTGGCAGGTTATAATCTGCTTCCTCTGTCCATCTTCCCTTCAGTATGCCCTGTGAGTGTCAAATTCACCAAGTCTTCTTTCCTTAATATGTGCCCTAGAAATTTCAATTACCTCTTCCTGATGTTAAATATAAGTGTCCTTTTTATTTCCATTTTCTCTAAAACTTTTGCTCACATGTTCAGTCCAGGTTATTCTCAGCATCCTTGTGTAGAACCATATTTATGTTATTTCAAGTGTCTTCTGCATCTGTGAGAAGATTGTTCAACATTCACTACCATATACAAGTACTGACATTAGGCAACAGTTCAGTAGACTTTTTTTTTACACTGTTTCAATAATCTTATTGTAAAAAAAAATTTAATCAGTCCTGCTATTTACCCATAGTTGGATGGGAAGAGACGAATTCATCTCTTTCCCAAGGGTATTAGCATGTAAATTAATAAAATGAACCTGACTGGAATATGAACTCAGCTTTCCAATTCCTCAATCTGAGTCACTATTCATTACTCCACAAAATGTTTAAAATTTAATAAAAATGAAGATAATAACGAAAAGGCTCTAAGTTCATGAACTTTGAACTTCCCTCTACAAGCCCTTTCGAATAAACAAAATGTTGCAAGCCTATCACTAGTCTATTGCTATTTCAAATGTTCTGATGAGCTACACAAATTAATTGCACCAGTTCTGACATTCAAAGATAAGCCCTGCCACGCCACATACAAAGGGATGAATTTTTCCAATACCCTTTATATTCCATTAGTAAGGAGGAAGATCCATTTAGGCAGTTGCTTCCCAAGAACAGCTATTTTGTGAAACAAACTGCTGAACAGATGTTTCCACAATCGCTAAAGTCTTAACCTTTTCAACTCTTGGATAAACTTATCTTTCCTATATATTTTCTACTTACCATTTCTTTTTATGTTCATATAAAACCTAATTCGGTAATCCTCTACCTTGAGGGGCTTTTGAGCCTTATATTGAGTGAAAAATTAGTAAAAAATTCACCAGATAATAGAGAAAGGCTAAAAAAATTCTATCAGTTAAAATGTGTGAAAAAACAGGATGATGGCAATTGTTTAAAAAAATAAATCGAATAATGGAAACATTTCATCTCAGCACTTGAATATTAAAACGCAAAATATTTTTGTTTAGCTATTTGAGAAATGAAACCATGCATAAAAAAATGGAAATAACCAAATACGATTTATTAAAAATTAGAATAAACTTATTTCATATTTTTCCTGATTTTAACTGATTTACAGTTGTCTATATGAAAAGAAAAAGAAACTTGAAATCAATATTTAGATGAATGCATTTTAATTATACAATAAATTAATTCAGCAGGTGTTTCTGTCTGGGGAGAATAGGCTTATTTAAAATCACTGTGATCATTCAATGACAAAAGGATAGAACAAATGCATAATGATCCAGTTGCTCAAATTGTATGATCATAATAACGAATATATACAAGAGAATTAATTCAGTTCAATGTTGAGATATTTATAGAGCAAATTATATCAGAAATGACCTTAAAGAAACAAGCTAATCATTCCTTGATGTGTTAATTATGCAGTCATCATTATTGAATGAAGCTAACAGCTGTTTAGTTTTATAAATAAATGTCTGCTAGTTATTTAATTGTTCCTTGATAAAGAATTGGAATTATCTGTTTCTGCTTTGAGTGTGTGTGTGCACAGACACATGCTCCGGTTTGCTTCAAGATAAGACAAGAGATTGTTTTCGCATTGTAGCGTCTGACCAATGTGAGACTAATTAACACTGACAGGAAATTAGATAAAAAAAAGTCCCTGTAAAGGGACAGACCAGCTCAGGGATAGACAGATTCACATGGACAGGAATAGGCTATGCATCTCAAAAGCAATATTGGTTATACACAGACTAAGTATTTTTTCTATTTCTACACATGCTACTTTTCATCTGATTAATGTAAAGAGTTTTGAAAAATTTTGATTCTATCTGATAAGCCATATCAAGATTGAGCATAAATATGATAAAATATGATATAAAAAATAGATAAATATGGGGGACTCTCCAGTCACATTCGATGTATGAGGTTCAGCAACTCAGTTCCTTGGAACCGACAGACAGGAAACCACCACATATGATTTGATTATAGTGGTGAAGGCTTTGTGCAGAACCAACTACACTTTTTGAAGGGCTGAATACAGAGACCTGATGCACTATGAGCCACAAGGTCACCAAACAACCCTTCACAGGTTTTGAATTCAGAGTTGTTCTTCTCCTAGACCAGTTGCCTGTGGAGGGTTATCTGGTGAACTTGTGGAATGTAGTTCATCGGCCCTTCAAAAAGTGTGGTTGGTTCTGCACAAAGCCTTCACCCCTATCAAATCATATGTGCTGGTCTCTGGTTGTCAGTTCCCCAGAACTGAATTGCTTGACCCTCATACATCAGAAAAATGACAGGAGAGACATATATATATACACACACACACACATGCAGTATGTTTACAGCTTTATTTGATCTTGGCTAGTTGAGAGTTTTCCCCCCTCCACAGACCATATTTTTTTTCCATTTCAGTCTTACCTGGGGGAATAAAGGTTCTCATTTTTACACTACAGCTACCAACCACCTGACAATTATGTAAAAGCATGAAACTTACAGTAGTGGTTGGACACTGTAGGACTGAAATTTAATTCATAATTTAGAAAGGCTGAGCTATTTCATATGGCATTGAATACTTTTTCTTTCTGGTGTGCATTGTATATATATGTCCTGGGTATGACGATAAACTACATCCGTGTCCAGGTTAAGACAGTAAACTACGTCCAACAGCAAGGCCTCTGATCAGAAGGTTTCGAGGAGCGTGAAACCACCTCTTAATTGCTGGTGTTCCCAGGTCCACCCTGACCTGGGGTGGTAGCACCTGTTAGGGTCCCAGCTATAAGCAAATAGTTCACACCGAAACTGGGGTAAAAAGCATTATGAAAGTGTAAAAACAGGTTTTAATACCAGAAACACTTTGTAAAAAAATTATTACCAGAAATAAAATTTTTGAAGAAAAAAACCATTACCAGAAATACGTTTTTGAAATAATATTACCAGCAATACGTTTTTTTTAAATAATATTACCAGGAAAAAAAAAGTTGTTGGCATTAAGTGAGCCATTGAGGCTGATATGCCATAAAACAAAACAAAACAAACCTCTCTCTCTCTCTCTCTATCTCTCTATATATATATAGATAGACAATGGGACAAAACGAAAAACTTTATTTTATAAATGACAACTTTCACAAATATATGCTAGGCTTGGAATCTTCAGGTCAGAATGAAAGACAAGAATGCAAGGAAAATTTTTTGACATATCTGAAGTTAAGAAGGGCAATAAATTAAATTACCCTATCAGATCCAATGACAAGAAAGTGTGAAGTTTTTGTTTCTTTTTTTTTTTCATAATAAAGGCATTTGGTGTCCAGTTTATCCTATTATCTCCACTCTTGTGTGTGTGCATATAAGTGAACACTGAAGTCAACACTTAGAGGCGACCGTCCGTTTCATGCTAGGTGCAATCATCAGGCCTGACCATTGCGTTCTAAAAAAAAATATACTGTTGCCTCTTAGTGTTGACTTCAATGTTCACTTTTATATTTACACACGCTCTATCTCCTATATTGAGCACTTTATCACATAAACATGGCACAACTTAAGAGCATATTTCTTCTCATTTATATATATATGACCTGTGTATATATATATATATATATATATATATATATATATATATATATATATACACAGGTCAGTGGCATTAAGCTGCACACCAATAAACCACTATGTCACTTAAAACCTGCATGCACAATGGACCCCCCAAATTTTTTGTCATGTTCATATTAGAAACATAATCATCAATGGATCCTAATTTGAAACAAATTCAAACTTGATTGTGACACTTTTTAAAGTCTGATTTTTCTGTATAATCTTTTATTTTAATAAATTCATTAAATTGAGTTTAAGTATATCATTTACTATTGTTTAGGCTTTGGCATTTCACACTCATGATTGTGTAATGGTTACTACATTGTATTGTTATATTATTTTATTAATACATTACAATACAATGTATTATAAAGTTTTTATTCAAAATCTTAAGAAAACTATAAAAAAAAATTGATTTTATTATTTTCTTGTTAAAATGTTTAAATCTCGTGCATACAAGATTTCCGCCATCTTTTGCTGTCATCGATGATGGATCTATTGACATGGTGCTTTATAATTGGAATCATTTTAGGTCGTCATCTTTCAGAATTATTCCCATTGGTGCAGATTTTTATGTGAAATTAAAGGATAGTTTTATTAAATGTTTTTCAAAACTGCCAATATTCTACGCTTAGTATTGAATATGCATTTGGCATGCTTAGCCACTGTGTTAGCCATTTTTGTGGATAACTCCATGGACATGACGAGCTTTGTTTTGGTGGTCTAAGCTGGAAATCCTGAC
>CAHIKZ030000899.1:70000-117500 GCA_903632075.3 Acanthosepion pharaonis | reverse complement strand
GAATGTAAAAAATTAGTCTTAACCTTCAATATTTCAATTTTAGACCTAATCTGTAACAATTTATTCAATTTTCTAATTGACTCAGGGGAGTACCTTTTCTTAAAATATTTAAATAGTTCGACTGGTGTGTGTTTTATTTTAAACTTATCATGGCCTGCAATACAACATTTCTAGTTTTTAATGCCTTAATACGCTTTTGTACCGTTTCTAACCTATTTAAATAGGGTGGGTGAGTGAAGGGTTTTTACTGAGTGATTTAGCTATCATTTTTTTTTTTTTTTTGGCCTCTATCAAAAGAATTTGTATATTTCCCAGTCTCAAAGAGAGGTCAGCCACATATGATTGGCAAATTTCAAATAATATATATATATATATATATAAGTTATAAAAATCTTGGTAATCCGTATGGGTAGTCCCAAGGAGGATGAAATCCTGAGAGCTCAATGTAAATCCAGAGCTAATATTTTAAAGAAAAACAGACCACTTTAAGGTTCCATTATAATAATTTATTTGACCAGAGCCCTTTTAAAGGACGCTGGATCATCAGATAGCTCTTCCAAAAGATGGAATGAAAAATGAACTGAAAATTCACATTTTTGATGGTTAGTATTAAGTTTTTGTAATTTAACAGAGAGGGTAATGAGGTGTGGTGTGAGAGACATGGTCTAAACTCTCTAAACTCAACTGATGATCCAGCGTCCTTTAGAAGGGCTCTGGTGAAATAAATTATTATAATGGAACCTTAAAGTGGTCTGTTTTTCTTTAAAATAAATATACATATATATATATATATATATATATATGGAAACACAATTGAATGAGGGAAATTAAAATGCTGGTTAGACAGTTGTGATCAATAGGGAATAAAAATAATACCGAGTTTATACTTGTGATAGGAGAAATTAGGCTCATAGACAAGGGTTTGTTATCTTTTTTTTTATATATATTATAATCTTTTATGGGGTTTCCCTTTTCATCCTAACCTTTTTTTTTTAACTTTGGCTCAAAAGATATTGTTCACATTTCAGACTGAGCAAAAACAATGTTGACCATTACAGATTAAAGAAGAAAATAAAACTCTTTTACAGGTTATACACAAGACATTTTTTTTCATGAAGAATCACAAGTTGAATGTAAGTAGAATATTGGTGTCCTTTTGATCATTCGGAAGCATTTGGCTTCCTTGAAATGCTTTGCTTAGAACTGATTCATTTCACGTGTGCCATTTAAATAGTGCAAACATTTCAGAGACTGAAAAAAAACAAACAAACTGTGCTGACATTCATCCACAGTGGTTAACATATAATTCCCAACTCAATAACAAAATCATTTTTTGAAAATGCAAAACTTAACAATACAAATAACTCTTAAGATTTGAAGTTTAATTATATGGATGATGATTGGAATTTGGCAATTTTGTATAAATTCAAATATAAATTGGATTCAAAGAAAAATAATTGAAATAAAAATTAAAATAAAATAAAGGAATTGTTAGAAAATAGTAACTTAAAAAAATTAAGGGTGGAGGGGAAGGAGTATCTGATTATTAACAAACTAAAAAATAATTAACTGATGAACTTAATGATTTGATATTGAAACAGGAATGAACGTGAGTGCAGGTGAAAAACAATAAGTATGAATCAATGGTGTATATTTTTTAGAATTTTGATTTAAGAGAAAAATTGTTTTTTCATATACAAGTATTTCAATATGGCTTTGTGCTTTATGAAGCTTAAATCGGACATTTTGGCAAAAATACAAACGTGAAATGTTCAAGCGGAAAATGAAAATCTGGATTAAAGAAATGTGTTTTGACTGAAGTAATGTTAATGATAGAGGAAGACAGAGAATGTGGATTATCTTAATCTCTCAGATTAGAAATTGTGTGTGTGTGTATGACAAAGTGGAAAAACTTTGTGACACATTTTCTCCTTTAGAACTTCATCTAACCAGATTTTTTTTATTTTGATGCAACTACACAAGCTGGGAATTTTTGTTTATCTAGCCAATTTCATATAGATTTTTTTTCTTTTACTTTCCATGACTTTTGTTAGTAGATATCCCACACTGTGATAATAGAAGTTCTGCCAGGAATAATAAAATACTATAAGAACCAGGATGCAAATTTACTGTAGATGACCTTGCAATCAAGGCACACTCTAGATATTTTCATTGCCCCCAATATTGTTTTCTCTCTATATATATATATATATATATACACACACACACACAGTTATTCAAAAAAGAAAGAGCAGATTTTGATAATTTAATAAGAACAAATGCAAAGAGACAGAAACACATTCAACACCTTACTAGATAGGAAAAGGTTCAAAATTTATTATTATATGTTTACACTTCGCAAATTGCAGCACTCAAAATGACTTTTCTAGCGATGCAGCCATTTTAAGGGTTGTCAATTTAATTTTATGCAAAATCTGAAAAAATAAAACAAAAAGCATTTAAACATGACTGAAATTTTTTTTATTTATTTTCATAAGTTTGAACCTTTTCCTCTCTAGTAATGAATTCAATGTATTTGTCTTTTAGCATTTGATCTTATTAAATTTTCAAAATCTACACTTTCTTCTTAAATAACCCTGTATACATGTATGTGTGTATATATATATATATATATATATATGATATTATATGAACAGATTACTTAACTTTTTAAATATCAATTTTTATTTTGACATCAAAGTTTCTTAGGGAAATTTCCAGACATCAGAGGTAGAGGTTTTGAATTGTATTTTCAATTTTTTTCAAAAAATTGAAAAATTTTGAAATAGTGTTTAAAACTGCTACCCTGGATGACTGGAAATTTTTACCAAGAAACATTGATGTTGGGAAAAAAAATTGATATTTAAAAAGTTAAGTAATCTTTTCATATAATATCATTAACACTATTTTTAATATTATTTTAATATTTTTAATACTGAGCACTATATGTAAAAATATCTGCTGTTTCTTAAATCTTATATATATATATATATATATATATATATATATATAATGGGTGCTTAAAATATCTGAACCACCCAAGAATATTAACCTGGATAGGAGATGGGAGATTGAGTAAGGACCTGTTTTATGGAGAGAGATTGCTCTTGGTAATCAAGCTAGACACAAACCCAGATAACATTTCAAGGATGTTGTTAAAGACAATCTGAAAACTCTTGAAATTAGTGTCAAAAAATAGGAAAAAAGAGGGTGAAAGTAAGTCTGGTTGGAGAAAAGCTTGATTTTGATGGTTGCGATCACCTTGAACTCAAAAGTGTCAAGCATTTAAAACTGAAAAGAGCCCTTAGCAGAAGTAGGCGATATAGACTTAATCTGAGAACATATTCAGTCTGAGTTTGTATGTAACATCTGTGGCAAGGTTGTCCTATCTTGTGCCAGGTTTGCTAGTCATCTAAGATTGCATGAGAATCAGCTCTCTAATACAACTATGTGAATGTTCTTACTGACAGGCCTGTAGGGTATGTATGACACTTTTGTGATAAAATTTGCAGGTTTGCCTCCAGGCACAAGCAGCACATAAGAGTTCACTAGAAGAAAGTTACTTTCAAGACTCTCCAAAAGCATTTCGCATGTCAGATATTAAAAAGTTATGCAGGAGTGAGGCTGGCTTTCAAAGTTATCGCTGGACACATGACCACTTAGCTCAACATTGAAGAGACAGCCTTCTTCTGTAAAGGAAGTGGTATTATCCCATATATATATATATATATATATATATATATATATATATATATATATACACACACACACATATATATGTATGTATGTACTTAACGGGGTGTTGAAAATATATTGTCCAATATAGAATAATGACTGAGTTATGAAGCATACGTGTTATTCCCCATATTCTAACCAGTATAATACATACTTGGCACAATTTATCCCAAGATTCATTTAACCCTTCAAAAAGTAAATAAATTCTGATATTTGGTCATTGAAAGATTGATTTTAGAAAATGGACCTGTGCCCAGAGATTTATGACCACTCCCTCATATTATATATATATATATATATATATATATGAAGAAAAATATATACGGAAAAAACAAACAAAAATCCTTATATACAATTATGCTGTTTAATGTATATAAGGATTTTTGTTTGTTTTTTCTGTATATATTTTTCTTCATACTGTCGGATTTATATCCATATATTTGCTCACATATATATATATATATATATATATATATATATATATATATATATATATATATATATATGGTGTGAACTTAAACATTTTTCACACTCAACAATTTTGGAGGCTGAAAAAAGTAATAGTATTACATAGAATTTTTACTGAAAAGAAAAGCAGCTTCAACTATGTTAAGATATTTGAAAAGATTTTGAATTTGATTAAAAATGTCAGCACATTATTTTCATCAGACATAAACATTTCATTCTTTTGAACGGTTGAGCTGAAGTTGCTGAAAAAAATTGTCTTATTTTTATATTTTTTTTGTAATTTCTTTCTTATATTTGTTGCTTCTGTTCAATTAATTGAAAATTGCTGAAAATCATGATATTAACATCATTTTGTAATATATATATATATATATATATATATATATATATATATATATATATATATATATATTTAGCATATTTTCATTCAAGCAGGTTTGGTTAAATAATTTAGATGTAGTATGTCTATGGTTTAATCCTTTCAAGTCCACAAATTAATTTCTTGGTGACTAGAAAATTGATAAAGAAAAATTCCCAAATTTTCTTTCAAATGATTTTTTTTCCCAAGTACATATATATGTATATATGAAATTTTCCCAAGTAAATATATATCTATACATATGAAGAAAAACAAAAGGAAACTTTTCTCAGCCAATGTATTTTGTCCTCTGATGGACTTTATTAATGCAAATGTAAGGATTTTAAAAAAACATTTACTCACTTTTGTTGAAAAGTTGACTGAGATACATTTTATTTTCATCTTTATTCGTATCATACTTTTACATATATATTTTTAGTTATATCTGAAATTATATATCTCAACAGTCTAATTATATTTCATTCTTCAAATGATTTAATTACATATTTTATATATGGTGTTTTGGTCCAGATTTTCATTCTATTTGAAACACAGATGTTTGGTGCTTAGACATTACATTATTCCAAGTGTTCCCAAACACACGCACATTTCTTCCAAGTGCTCTCAAAACACACACACACACAAAGCAAGTAGACATACACAAAGACACACGCACATTATGTTGGTGAATCAGTGAATTTGCAACCAAGGAAAATGGCCAAAAACAGAATAAAAAGATTTTTGTGAAGGAATGGGTGAAACAGAAACAACAAAAAGAAAAGAACTTAATAAAATGCTTACCTTGAAAATTAGGTGACGGTGGGTACTCACCTGAAAAAGAGAAGAAAAAGAATATTTTAATTTTTAGTCATCTTGACATGATTCAAGGTAAAACTTTCAAAAGGAGTCTCATCAGATTGAGACTTTCATATGAATGTCATACATGGCAACAAATTTGTTCAGAAGTATCTAAAATGTCAGTTGTATACAACTGCTTTCTCAGATAATTGGTTAAAAATGGCTTCGAGTGAATAGAACTTATATTTCTTAGTGAGGACCATCCTTCATCAAACCTTGTGGACTGGTGCTACAGAATCACAGAGAACTGTAGCAAATAATAGAAACCACATCACTTGAAGACTACCAACAGCAGCTACAACTAACATTGATAGCACATGTAACTCAAAGAGCAAATAATGACATAATCAATATGTTGATATACCACACTATTTCAAACTAAAGATCAGTAAGAAAACCCCCATCAGTACTGGAAAGAGCAATAATAAGTACAGGATTTAAAAAATCTTTTTTCTTGGAAAATGATTTTAATAGAAAGATTTTATAAATTTTAACAACACCACTGGCTGCTCAGTCAATCAATACCATATGTTTCCTTATAAGGAAATGGCTGATATTACCATTAGAAATGATGAGAACAGACTATACACTTTGATCCCAGCCTGATAACCAAAGAATGAAGAAATGCCTAACTAGAGTAGCAATGACTGCTCAGTCAATGAATGCCAAATGTTTCCTTATAAGGAAATGGCTATTATTAACATTAACATTTCATATCTATATTATTTTATCTGTCATATTTTGTACTTGTTGCCTTATACAACAGTTACACTTTTGGATGAAGAGTCTGCTGAAATTAATGATGTAAATTCTGCAAATACACTAAGGACATATCCATTAGGCCATCATTTGACTGTTTGAATAGAAGATGAATTTAAATTGGAAAAGCTCAGAATTTTTTTAATATTGAAAATAATTTAAATGATTCATTTTCAATCAATTTTCAAATAAAATGGATGCATTTATAAACAATAAAAGCTAAAGTGGTATACATTATTACATGCATTATATATTGAACCGAGTTTGGTCATGCACCACATCTAAGTTACACTTGGAAAATCATTATACTGAACCGAGATGTGGAGTTGCATCCATGTGTCTCGAGTGAACCAACATGTTGGATTATCTGTTCTTTATCCCGAGGGGGCATCTCTTTGTGGTACCTAATAATAAATGGGCAAGTGAGGAACAGCCGCGATATTGGGCAGGTGCATGGGACTGTGAACTAAGAAGGTAATAATTAGGAGTGAAACTATGAATAATTCTCTTACTCACTTTTGCATTATCCACTTCTTAGTTACAATGAATAGGTAACCTATACTAGAATAGAATATTTCCTTTTACTTGTCTATAAGAAATTTTGCCTTATTAACCTACTGACATGTACATGAATACAACTCATGATATTTTAGGCATGTACAGTACAAAAGTTCCCAGCACCCTCTTTTTAATTATTGATTTTTTTTTTCTTTGAAGACTACTGACATGATATACAGTAGAAAACCTTTTACTTTTTTCTTGTTTTTTTTTCTTAAAATAAAATATGCTGGAAACTTTCTAACATACCTAATACGTTAGACATGTGAAAGAAATCTTGAGAATTTTGAACACAAAAGAAAGCAGAACTTTGAATGAAAGACATTCTCAAAGATATTTCTATAATCAGTTAACAAAAATATCTTGTCTATCACTCATCTTCTTTTCCTTATTTTTTTTTTTGACTCTTTTGATCATCAATGAAATATTAAAATTAGACTTAATAAATCAGAATGCCATCAAAAAGTAAAACATTATCTCCACGCCAATGTCCTACATATTCCAAGCTAGACTAACAATAGAATACCGATCTTATTTTGTCTTGTTTTTCTTTTTATTCTCCAATGATCTTTGATGGTTTGAAAACAAAGTAACAATCAATCAATCAATCAACATTTCGTCTGTGAGTAAGCTCCTCTATTTCAGACAGCAAGCAATTCCAGTGGGAGAAGATCTTTCTTACAAACAATTTCTGACGGAAAACTTTTCATATTTGCTTAAATAGAGAAAAAAAAAAATTAATTCACTTCAGTATTTTCATAGGCTTTGCATACACTGAAAATACATTCTATTTTCACGCAAAGACTAATTGGCAAAAAATATAAATTAAAAGAATTCATATTGTGCAACTAATTTACATTCATCAAAACAAGTAAATATTCCTATGTGGTTGGACAGTGAGAAAGTTTCAGATTTTTCTGTTTTTTTTTTGCAATTATTTCTTGTGATAAACTGACAAGTATAAGACGGGAAGCTAAATAAATTGTTCTAATTATCTCCCCTTGTGTAGAAGTCCAGTTCTGGGAAACTAAATGCAAATTTGAATTTATGATTTTCCAACCAATGAAATTCATCACTGCCACTTAATAAAAAAGGAAAGAAATGAAATAAAAAAGAAATTTGTTTATATTTTAACAATATTTTTATTTGTTATCATAATTTGATTATTTATAATCATACAATATTCCGTCCTAGAGTCATTGGGAACTAGTGTATCAATGATTAGGAGTTAGTCATACACATAGTTCAAACAACAGAATGAATTTTGGAGAAGGATTTTGGAACAAAGTGCACCTTATAGCCTGCTGCTAAATGTGTGTTCTCAAATAACTGTCAAACCATTCCGATTTAGTATGAATAGTAGGCGTCTGTTTATTTCATGAGATAATGATAGTGTTCTGTCTGATCAAAATTCAGTCCTTTAATGGTAATACAGGAGTGACCTCACCAGGGCGGAGGTTTGAATGATAGTCTATTGAGGTTTTACACTACCCACACTATGTGGCACCCCCTCTCAACTGTAGCAACAAACAGTTTTTACATTTCAGATATTTAATCGAGCAGATGTGGGCTTTCAAGAAAAACTCTAAGAAGAAGTGAGCATTCCTTAAAAATGGTAAATAGCAACTTGTTGGTAAAAAAAAAACAACACAGATCCAACAAAGGTTTCTCCTATAAAAGGGCATGAAAGTGTGAACACTGCAAGAGAGCACATTTTCTTTTAAAATTTTTCTCGAGTACACGTAATACACGCTGTTTAAAATTTTAAAAATCATGTGTCTATTCCAAACATGGTTAGACACTAGAAATAACACTTGAAGTAATAAAACTATTGGATTAAAATAACTATTATATATATAATAAATATATATATACATACATATATTATATATATATATATATATATATATATATATATATACATATATATATATATATATATATATATATACACATATATATATATATATATATATATATATATACACATATATATATATATATATATATATATATATATACATATACATATATATATATATATATATATATATATATATATATATATATATATATATATATATATATATATATATATATATATACATATATATATATATATATACACACACACATATATATATATATATATATATATATATATATATATATATACATATATATATATATATATATATACACACACACATATATATATATATATATATATATATATATATATATATATATATATATATATATATATATATATATATATATATATACATATATATGTATTTATATATAATATAAATATATATATATATATACCTACATCATACATACATGTGTGTGTTTATCAAAAAAATAATAAAATGGAATCCCTCCGAGCTGCCAATTCAGTTCAGTCAAACAATCCTAACTATAGGCAATTGGACATCTAGCCACACTGAAGAGCTGTGAAACAGCGAAACAGTTTGTCTGTGGATGACATTATATATATATATATATATATATATATATCGTGTGAAACAGCAAAATTGTTCACCTGTTAGATTAAGATTTGAACTGTTGTATCTCAGAAATGATTAAAGATATCTTACTGGAATTCTCTAAGGTTTTCATAACACTATTGAATTCTATTTTGAGCAATAAGAATCTATAATTACTTTCCAAGCTTAACAGAAGAATCGTGATGAAATCGATCATAAACAAAAATGACATGTCTATCATTAATTAATCATAGCTAAGGATCAGAAGAATTGAAATAAAGTTAAAATAAATATATATATCATTCCAGGATTCTTTTCCAACTTTTTCAAGATGATCTTCACCCTCTCTAACCTTCTAACTTCTAGAGTAACAAGGAGCCTCACAGGTATCACATATGATCTTGTTTCCAAGTCTTTTTTACTGCTTTTTTGACTGTCATAGCGGAAACTCCTCTCTCACATGCCAAACGTCTTATGGGTTGAGCTGGATCTTTTCTAATTGATCTCTTTAGCTCTAAGTTGAAATGATGATCCCTCTTCTTGTTGTGACCTCCTAATACAGTTTTCCTCTCTATAGTTCTCACTTTTTTAAAATTATTCATCATTCTCTTGATGGTTCTTGAATGGAGTTTGAAGATGGAAGCCAGAGTATGAATGTTGGTACCATTACTGAAGTCCTTAATGATCTTTTTCCTCTTACCATTGATCATTAGGGAAGACAGTGAGGCATACACAAAGCGATTTTAACCTGTCCTCTTTCTAGCTGAATAATTCAAAGGGTTTTTCAATGATTCTTATGACAAATGGTGTCAAGATGACTAAATGTCTTATCTGAAAACTTGGAAAAAAGATACTCCATTAGTTTTGTGTTTTTTTTTAGATATTAAACATTTTGTGGAATAGACAATTATGCTATTACACATGCTATATATATATATATAAATATATATATATATATAACCCTGCCAAAACATTAATATTGAGTGGGAACCAAAAGAGTAATCAGGAGGACATTAGATAGCAATTGACATTGCATTTAAATTTTTCAAGATTAAAGTTGTCTGGGAAGCATGGAGCTGAAAGGGAGTTTCACAAGCGAGAAAAGAAACTATTAGCATAGAATTACATCTAACCAACTCAACTGTAAATTGATGAGATCGCGACGCCAGTCTAGCACAAAGCTTAAATTCTTAAAGTCATGGTACCATAGCGAAGAATTCATCCGAATAACTATCATGAAAGTATTTATAGAAAAAGACACCTTACAGTGGTGGGAAAGTGACTGAATCCGAGCAGCCAGATCAGGACCGATAATATGAGTCCCTTTTTAGTTCTTATATTTTTTATAACTAATCACTTAAATCTTTCCTACTCAAGTGAGTACTGCACACATGTGACTGTTTCATACTAAGTTAAACTTGGTAAATACCGCATAGCAAGCATTGTATAAAAGTTCATTTTCATTTAGGACATGGGTGATCATGGATCCCACATCTTCCTTGTAAGTTGTAAACGATGTCTAACTCTTTGCCACCCCTCCTTGTCTCGGCACTGTCATCCATTGACACAAACTCACAAGGCAGGTTTCTAACATTTTCCCACTATCCTTCGTTCCCCCCAATATGTCTTGTGAGTATTAAATTATCTGAGCCATGTTTCCTCGTAATGTCTCCCAGATATTTCAACTGTCTTTTTCTGAATTGTTTTTTAATCGATTTCACCCGATGCAAGGCAGTAAAACCATTACTGGGTGTGTAAAAATTAGAAACATTAATAATGAGCTGGAACAAAAAGAGTAATCAGAAGGAGAGGAGATAGTGTTTGACATTGCATTTAACTTTTTGCAGATTAAAAGTTGACTGGGAAGCATGGAGCCGGAAGGGAGTTCCACAAGCGAGAAGTGCGAGAAAAGAAACTGTTAGCAGAGAATTACATCTAGCCAACTCAACTGTAAATTGATGAGATCACGATGCCAGTCTAGTACAAAGCTTAAATTCTTAAACTCATGGTACCATAGCGAAGAACTCATCTGAATAACTACCATGAAAGTATTTATAGAAAAGAATCCTCTGGTCAGTTACTACTCATACAAAAAAAAAAATTAATCGAATTTACCCCAAGCAAGGTAGTAAAGCCACTAAGACACAAGGTGTTGCTGGGTGTGAAAGAATTAGAAAACAGAAACATTTATTAAGGAATGAAAACAATAAAAGAGTACTCAGGAGGACAGTAGATAACGATTGACATTTCATTTAAATTTTTGAAGATTAAAGTTGGCTGGAAAGCATGGATCTGGAAGGGTGTTCCACAAGCAAGAAGTGCAAAAAAAAAAAAAAAAAAAAAGAAACTGTTAGCATAGAATTTATGGTTACATCTAACCAGCTAAACTGTAAATTGAGGAGATCTTGATGCTAATCTAGTAGTGCACTTAAATTCCTAAAGTCTAAGTGTCATAGCAAAGAGTTCATCTGAAAGTATTTATAGAAAAGGCACAGAGAGGCAGCCATACAGGGGTGGGAAAATGACTGAAACTGAGCTGCCAGATCAGGACCAATAATATTGGTAAATCTTCTTTGGATTTTATCAAGCACCTCAAGATAAATAGCAGGAGAACTGGATCATCTGTGGCAGCAATATTCTAAGCATGGATGAATAGTAGACTTATAAATATATATGCTAGATTCTGAAGAGAACAATTGTCTCGCATGGCACAGTGAATCAACTTTCTTAGCAGCTGACCTAGCATTGAATATAATATAGTCTTTCCACTTTATACCAGCTGAGAATGTTAGCCCAATAATGTACAACAAGTCACTTTTATGGAGGTTAGCATCAGCAGAAGGCTGAAAGAGAATACTATCTTCCTCTATTGTTTTCTGGTTATACTAAATTTAAATTGAGGAATTATCATTGATAATGACCAAATCCTGATTTCAAGTGCATGATGCTAAACTGCTATATAATATCAATCCTTCTATACAGTAGTGAATGCGGGAAAATTTCCCCATAGATGAAGAGGAATCTTGAGGCAATTAAGATGCTATTCTACACAAGGATACTGATAATAACATGGATGTAACACGTGAGTAACAAGGAAGTTTTAAGGAAGATGGAAACTAAAAGGACACTTATATTTAGAATCAGAAAGTTGATATTTCTGAAACTTATAGCAACAAAGATGCATTTCATCAACCAGATACTGAGAGTAATATGGACTGGAGGAGGCTTGGAGAATTTAACACTCACAAGAAATATTGAAGGCAAGAGGGACAGAAGGGAACAGTAAGTAATCTAATGAGCTGGAAGAGATATTAAAACATCTAACATTGCTAAGAGCTACAAAGGATAGGAAGTTGTGGAGAGCTATGATAGCCCATGTTCCTTCTGGATATGGCACATAAAAGAAGAAATATTATTGATTATTTATTTTGAACATTTTATGCTGGATATTGTTGCAGGAATCACCACTTTGGTTGTAAAGCATGAACATTTTTCAGTAAATATTTATAGCTACTGGAACATTTGTCCCATAAAAAAATATGTAGTGGGCTCGTATGAGTCCAAGTAAAAATAAAAAACACAAAACAATGAAATTTAAAACAAATGGCAATTCATGTATATTATTAACAAAAGGAATTTCATGCATGCACAATTAAAATCCAAGGAAAATACATTAAAACTAGATATAAGAATCTGCTTGTTAGTGTGTGTGTGTGAAAGAGTGAGTTCAATAGTCAGTGGACCAAAGAAACAAATGCACTCTGGTGGTAATGTTATCTATGTCCAACTAGATATGGAAGCCTGAGGAAAAAGAGTGAGAAAGGAAATGTTTGCCTTTTTATAGACTTAAATAACAAGTGATCTACTGATCTGGACACCTAGACACCTTCCTCATTGCTCACATATTGTCTTCATGATATTCTCAACATCTGTCTGTAGAACCACATCTCTGTCACTTTCCTCATAATGTGTCCCAGATATTTCAACTGTCTCTTTCTGAGAAAGACAGGTTGGTCACCCAGCAACCACCTACAGTGACCAGCTATGTTATGACACAGAATGCCATCTGAATGACCTTCTGACCTTGATGCAGGACTGTGATGGTTGGCGTGATAGACTTATTAATGTCCGAGCGAGCACAATCAAATAAATAAAAATATTGTCACTTAACTGTTGTTTTTGGTGAAGCCAAGCAGGGTCACCCACAATATACAAGAAGTAATAACAGTTTTGATAGCGATGAAAAAAAAAAACTATTTCAACAACACAAGATTATTCATGACAAAGTTTTCATTTTTTGATTCCTTCAGCTATTTATTGTAACTATGAGCAGCTCAAGGCAGTGTAAATGGTTAGCAAGCTTGTCTTGCTAGAACAATTATGACAGAGTAGTGAGTTCAATCCTCACTGGGTGCTCCTTACTTTCAGCCTTGTGCTACATCAAAGCTATGCTTGGAAAATCACTTTATTGTAACTAGCAGACAAGAATGGAAGTAGAAAATAAGAAATGAGTGAAAGAATATAGAACAAAAATTCTTGAAGAATGCACATCCATTCTTCAAACCTTAAAAAGAAAAAAAAATATTCAGAGTCCAAACAGTAATGATCAAAGTATTATTTTCTGAAATGGATAGAATCAGCTGAATAAATTTAAAATACATTTTCTGTTTCTGTCATTTTTCATCTTAAAAGGTACTTTTTAAATTTCATTATCAACAATTAATATAACCACTTTTATCAAATTGCAGTCATAAAATATGCTGATTAAATTGTTAAAATACCATAATTTATTGCAGAAAGAATGATGATACAAAAATTGATGAAGAAAAATATTGTTTTTATCTATAAGTATTCAAAATAGTTGGTTAAGTAAACAGTCCAATGTGTATATGTGAGTAATTTCAAGTATAGATAAAGCGTATGTTCATGAATAGGGATATGAAATAAAAGGGCACACATGTGAGGGGAAGAATTTTTCTTTTTTGCAGTCCTGGGTAAGAAGGAAAAACTACATCCAACAACAAGGCCTCTGATTAGGAGGTTTTGAGAGGCATAGAACCACCTCTTAATTGCTGACCTGACCTGGGGTGACTGACTGTTAGGGTCCCAACTATGGGCAAGCAGTTAACATCAAACTGGGGTCAAAACACTATGAAAATGTAAAAATAGGTTTTAATACCATCAATACATTTTTGTAAAAAATTATTACCAGCAATGAATTTTTGAAGAAAACAGTTATAACCATTAATACATTTTTGGAAAAAAATATTACCAGCAATAAAGATCTTCTTGGCATTAAATAACCCAATGAGGTTGATATGCCACAAAACAAATCAAACCAATCTTTTTTGTGTGCCATGTCCCCTCAGGATGTAGGTGATCATGGCTCTCCACAGAGTCCTTTGTAAATCTTAATAAATTTTGTCTTTTCATTATTTCTCTGTCATCCATTTACTCAAGCTTGACAAGTATGTTATGCATTGTTTTCCTGTCCTTCTTGCTGTCCTGTGTCTATAAGATCTTCCAAATCCTCCTTTCTTATTATGTTCCCCAGAAATTTCAAATATCCTGATTTTAAGTATAACATTCCTTTTCACTAAAACCATGTCATGGCTGACATGTTCGGTCCATGGTATCCTCAGCATCTTTCTGTAGTACCACTTGCTTCAAGTCTCTTCTTCATCTTTGATCAAATTGTTCAGATGTAACAGTTCAGTACTCTTTTCTTTGTTTCTAACAAAGTTTTTCTGTCTCTTAATACTCTGCTTAGCTTTTGGAATGCATCTTTGGCCATCTCAATGCATCTCTGGATTTCTGTGTTGCATTTTCTGTCCTATGGTAGAGCACTTCCCAGATATGTAAATTTTTGTGCTTGTTTGCTTTTGGTATCTCCAATTTGTAATTTGCATTTTGGGCTCATCCTTTTGTTAACAACTCTTAATGAATTTTGTTATATTGCTCATTAGGCTGATTGTCTGATGGAGTTCACATTCGTTTGCTCTTGGTTTCTTAGGAAGTGCTATTGCAATAGATCTACATAGGTCTTTCAGTATATCACCACTGTTGTAGATTTCATTTATTATTTCTGTAATCTTGTCTATGCCAAATAAAAGATTGATAAAGAGAAGGAATCCTATCTATATGCTTTTTTATATCAACTGAGAGTATCCCAGGGTCAATTCAGTATAATGTGAGAAGTAACTACCATATATTTCCACATATAAGGAACTTTTAAATCTTAAAAATTATCCCCTCCACTCCTCAAAACATAGGGTTTTATCTAAAACAAAAGTTACATAAAGCTAATGTTAAATCTGTGATGTACCAGCATTAGTAAATAGGCTAATCTGCTTGCACTATGGATCATGGTAGGCTAATAAATGCCTTCATAAGGTAACTAGCAATGTAAATAGTTGAAACAAATTACTACAAATAATAAATTTAATAAAACTACTTTTACTCCTTGATTTCACATTAAATGCAATATTCAAGAAACGATTACACAACAACTTGCAAAAGTTCTGCTGAGCAAAACACACAAAGTAACTTAAACAAATCTTTCATTCTCAATTTGTAGAGCTAATCACACCAATCATTATTTCTAACAAAATTTAGGATAACATACAATCTATATTTCTAATTAAAATTCATTATTGTGGTCTTAAACAACAACACTGAGCATAACATGCAAACTATTTTTCAATAACATACATTATAAGTTATTTTTTGTGGTGTTAAGCAAGGAAACATTTAAGATGACACAAAATCTTTATTTCTCATTACAGAATATGCAAATTCTGTTTTCATTTATATGAGATGTAAGAATGAAATCATTATTGTTATTTTCATAAAGATTCATGATAATACTTTATATTATATTATTCCTTTTGATTCAATAACGATATAAGTAAGAAAAACAACGTTTGTAATAACATCAGCTTTATTTTATACTTGTAGGAATCCTTATGATAAGCCTAACTGCTTGACGGTGATGTAGGCTGGCCTATGTTTTCGATCATCTTATGCTACAGATACCAAATAAAATCACAAAAATTTATCTAGATTTTGGGTCTCATCTTATCTATAGGCCTTCTTATACATGAGAATATATGGTAGTTGAGAAATTTTCTGAACCTTTCTCACTGACCAGAATAATGATGCTTTTGAATTCACTTCTTGTAAAATAATGTAAAACCTTTTTGCACTGAAAATTACATGTAGAGTTTCCATATTTACCTACAATTTTAAAAGGCATACATTTTTTTTTCATAACATTTTAAACCAGAGAGTTACAGGAACTTCAATATGGCAACTGTTAGCAATCTTATCTCACTAGACCAATTAAAACTGTGTAGTCAGTTTGAGCCTTAATAAGTGCTCCATAATTTTGGCCTTGTGCCACGTATAAGCTACACTTCGAAAATCATTTATTGGGCACTTCAGCATGGTGTAATGATTAGTAAGCTTGTCTCATTACATCAGTTATGACTGAGTAGTAAGTTCAATCACATTTGGTCTTGTGCCACAACTAAGGTAAACTTAATAGATCACTATTAAGCACTGAATTATTAAAACTATTGTTCTCATATTGGTTTCAATTAGAAATATTTTGAAAGGTTTTGCCAATGATCTGACATTCTTTTCCTGATGATAACAGGTCATCAATAAAAGGTGTCATTATCTACAGGAGAGTGATGGATAAATTGTCACCATACAATTGTTTAAATAGAAGATGAATTTAACTTGGAAAGACTCAGAATTTTTTTTAATATTAAAAATTCTTTGAATAATTCATATTCAATCTTTTTCCAAATAAAACTGATGCATTAAATTCATTTCTAACCAATAAAAGCTAAAGTAACAGACATTATCCCATGTGTTATGTATTAAACCGAGATGTGGAGTTGTGTCCCTTTGTCTCGAGTGACCCAAAATGTTGGGTTATCTGTCCTTTACCCGAGTGACAAATAACCATGATGTTGCATGGACGCACGTGATTGCTCACTTAGGTAAATTCTGTCTTTTGTGGTCTTTATCTGTTTCAGTGTTTTTAAATAGTACATTGCAACAATGGACAGCATAAAAAATAATGCTACAAAGGTGGTAGGCAAGTTGGAATATCCCAAGAAATTGGTCAGTCTAGATGGAGATGGTTGATATAGCAAAAAGAAAACAAATCCAACCTTATAAAACAAGCAGGAACTGTCATAGATACTAAATAAGAACAAAGACTACTTCACAGCTGTCAATACCTATTCACTGTGAAGTAATCTTTGTTCCGATTCAACATTACATGAAGCTGCCACAGACAGGGTGCGATGGATAAATTGTCGTCTAAATCACACGAAAATGAAAATAACACTGACATCTCATTTTAACAGATATATTTACCAAAACTGCTACTCTTCTGGATGGTCTCCTTGTTTATGTTGGTGAATACTGCCATAATCCTTGCTTTCAGTTCATCTTTAGTGTTACAAGGAGTTTTATTGGTCTCAACTTGGAATTGGTAACTGGTCTACTGCGGAAAGAAATGGTAACCTCCTGCAGGAAAAAATCTGCCTTGTCAGTAATGTATCAAAAGATACATGATCGCTGAAGCATGGCACATAACTGAGTTAGGTTGCCAGATGTAAGGGGTGATGTTACAAAAATTATCTGACAGTCATGACTGGCTTTTCCTGCTTGTGTGGAATGGTGCAGAGACCCGTTTTCAGGCATAGGGTCTTCCAGTAGCCACCCTCTTTACCCAAGGCAGCACTACCCCCTCAAGGCACAATGTAGTACTCCGTGTTAATTCCGAGGACCTGTGAGAAGATGAATCGAGGCATAATGTTTCCATCATGAAGAATCATCCCAAACACCTTCATAATCATCATTAGACTCATCCAACTCATTCTGAATCCTCTGCACTGTCTGCAGAATGATACCTAAATGTACTGAAATGTTTGTATCAGAGCTTCCAGCATGAATGCCAAGCAGTACAACATGTTGAATCCAAATTTATGGTGGAGTGAATTGCGTCATGGTGTTCTTTTTCTCACAGATGATGCCCAACTGACCCTACTATACTGTTCAGTTTACAATTCAAAATCAATCAATGTGCATGTACAAAATTAGAAATATAAAATGTCAACATTCTACTCATAGCGCTTGTATTTACTATCAGACACACACACACATATATATGTGTGTGTGCGTGTCTATGTGTCTATGTGTATGTAGGTACAGTAAGAAAAATTTAAAAAAGACAATATAATAATGATAATACTTATTGTAGATTATTAGGTCACTACACAAAATAAAAAGATGATTGAAAAAATCTCAACTAAAATATAGTTGAACTCTTTTTTAGGAAAAAAGGTTTATGTTGCATATGTGCAGTTTTTTGTTTAAGGGCTCATGACCATTACTGGAATAAAGGATACAGTATTATTTATGAGTTAGTCTATTGTTTTAACCCAGTAAAGGGTTGTAAAGTCATTTTTTATATACAGTATTCTAACCTCCATGTCCACTGAACACATGTGGAAAAATGAAATAAAATTGATAAAAGAAAGAAAATGAAATACACTTTCCTGTGATACTAAGAGTAAAGAAAACAGAAATAGGATTAGCCACTTGGATTCTTAAAACATTGTTAGAAGGCGCCATTGAAGTCTATAAGAAGACAGTCATTTCCCTGTCTCAGTCTTTTTCCTTGCTCCAAAATGTAGTACATTATGGTAATTATGTTCCCACTGAGGAATATTAGTTTCCTTGTTCTACTAATGACTGAACTCTTTTCCACTTTTCAATGACAACGTTCAGATGAGTTTTGGCAGCACTTCTTAAGAAGTAAGTGAATTGGTTGTTCCAAATGAGTGCAAAGCTGACTTGAGCTTTATCATTTTAACCATTGTTATCCTTACTTCTGAACCAAAAAAAGAAAATGATATACTGAAGAGACACTGAGAACTTTGTTTCACTACAATCGCTATAAAAAGTATTTTTCATACACCCTATATAAGTGTGTGTGTGTGTGTGTGTATATATATATATATATATATATGCACACATATATTTGCATATGAGTAAAGTTGGGAATTCAATAGAATGGTAAATATATGTAACAATTTCTTTTCATTTTCACTTTTATATGTGTTGATCAGATGACAAAAACAGACCTTAATTTTGTCTAGCTTCATACACCCACTTCTGCAACATTGTCTGAAAATACCAGTGTCATAAAACATCATTTCTAACCAATCAGAAAAGCCCATCTATTCTTTGTAGCAACCATTTTGTAGTTGCCAACTCACTGTAAAGCCAATGCTGGTTTCAACCACGAAAGCTGATCAAACTTGGCTGGCATTAGTGATGGACCCTTATGGCAGGTAAACATAACCAGATCATCAGCACTGACACCAAGGCACTTCCATCTTCATCAATACTTTTGACCAATGACAAAATCAGCAACAGCAGTAGATACTAACTTTTGACTACTACAATGTGATAATTTGTGGAAAATTTCTCCCACAAGTCTGTTTCACTTGACTATATATACCTATTGACTTTCTTCACATCTACCTCGATTACTACCTTGTGTTATACTCCAAATAAACTCACAGTCACCCACATATGATATATAATACCCCAAAATAAGCAAACGATTGAACCCTGCAAGTCACAGGAAATAAAAACGTTCCATATTCCCAACTACATAATATATCCATTTGTTTTATTGACATTTCCACTTTTTTCATCAATAGTAAGGCCCCTCTGTTACACATTTTGTTAGTGAAACAGTATTTTATTTCACAATTATTTAACTAATTCCAACTCAGTTTTTGTTTTATTTATTTTGCCAATGTCTACATATCCCTCACTGCTTCAGTACTAATTTAGGAAGAACAGGCGATAAACTGAAATAGCTTTGGTCATATATTAATCATAAGGTGCTCATAGATCATGTCAATTTCAATGCATCTTAGATTAATATACAATCAAGTTATTTTAGTTTATTCCATTCTTACAAAATTAGTACTGAAAAAATGTGGGACACACAAACCTTGACAATGGTAATAGTAAGAAAAATTACATATAAGGAAACATTCAATAGTCATTGACCAAATAATTTGTACTACTTTTGGTTGAAATTTATAAAATCTTTCTCCTAAAACAATTTTTCAGGAAAATAGGTTTCTCAAGTCCAGTAACTGTTATTGCTCTTTCCAGTATTGATGGGGGTTTTCTTCTTAAACTTTTATTTGAAGTAGTGTGCAATGTAAAATCTTGATTAAATTATTATTTTCTCTTCTAGTTATATGTGATATCCATTTTAGCTGTTGCTGATGTTGAAAGTCCTCAGGTGATGATGTTTTGGTTATGCGGTACTGTTCTTTCTTTGTGATTCTGTAGGTCCACAAGATTCAAAGAAGATCATCACTAAGATCCCTGAGGGTTTACTTTACTCAAAGTCATTTTTAACCACTGGTCTGAGAAAGCAGTTATATACAACTGACAGTTTAGATATTTCTGATTGAGTTTAGCCCCATGTCATCCATTATGAAAGTCTTGAACTAAGGAGGTGATTTAAGAGTATTAATCAAATTTTCAGGTTAACTTTTTTGTTTTTTTACTTTCATGGGTGAATCTACCTCTAACACAGCCTATTCCTTTATCTTCTCTACTAAATTTGTTTTTAATATTTACTAATTCCATATCCTAAATTTTTATAGTGGATTAAGAATAGGTATCCTATTTACATTATTCAGATTGTTGTCCTCATCTTTGTTGCCATAATTATCAACAATGTTTTGGCCATTGTACACTCCAGCTTTTTACAGGTGTTTGGAATGTCGAACTGAACCCTTTATTTTGCTCACTGCGGTAAACTGTTCTAGTTCCATGTGCCATGTCTAATGGATGTCAGTTATCAGTTATCTCCTGTTAATTTACCTCTCCAAGTTCTCCATTGCCTTAACCAGGTATTGAACTCACACTTTTTTGGGTCCTGTCACTGGATCTAACCAATGCCTTTATCTACTGCGCCATGTGTCCTTTGCAGGCCTATTTCTTAAAACAATTGTTAGAAGATATTGATTCTTTTTTTTTTTTGGTCTAAGATCATTCCTATCACAACTATGAATATGTTGTTGGCATAGCCCCCTTCATCATCATTGGCCTCAGAAAGGAAAGCAGGATTGCTATCTTCTATTGGTACATTATTTTAGGACGTGGTATGGAATACTTAAATGATTAGTGTCCATCTCTTTACATCTGTGCTTGTAAATGTGCAGAGTATAGTATATTAAAAGATTAAATGAGGCACTCATTTCCTCCTTACAGTACTCTTGATGAGGTTTGAAATATTTCGACAACCACAGCAATTATGCTGAGCAGAACTTTGTTACCATTTCTGAGAATGAGAGAGAGTGTGTATAATCTAACATGATCAGTTGTTGAAGGGGGTTCCTGTTTTCATTTGATTGTCCATGCTCAGGGATACTTTTGATATTTGTGTTATTCTGTGTGATACTGTTTATTTTCTTTTTATTAATGTTTATCAGATACAAAGCTGAAGAACCACTCAAGTTAGAGGGTTACTGAAGGACGTTGTTGTGGGAGCAATAAGAGTAAGAGTTAAGAGGATATGTGGGAAGGATACTGAAGAGGTTACATTTGTAGTGGTCAAGAAAGCATCTTCTAGGGAGTCAGTTTCACAAAGAAGCAGTTCATGGGAAGAAGCTGCTTGAGTAGGACTTCTTACTTACTAATGGAATACAAAAGAAATGAGGATGGTATGGCAGGTCTTAGATATGAGGGTTAGAGTTAGAATGCTTGTTCTTGCTAAACCAGACTATATGGCAGTCCTGGGAAAACTGAATGTGGCCAACATGATAATTTTATGTTGCCCACAAGAGCACAGCAAACATTATCTTTTCTAAAAAAAAAAAATTGTATTTTTTTGTCTACAGGCTGCATGAAATAAGAGAACAAAGATGGAAACCGTGTACATTTAATATTGTTTTTAATTAACAAAATCCAAAACATGTTTCAGCTAACAGATTTGAATACGCAATCTGTCTTGCATCCGTAAACAAGTAAACTGAATCCTGAAGATGAAAAACTTTTTCACCATCACAAATCTTTTTTTTTTATTTCACAACAATCAAGGTAATAAAAGCCACTAAGCTGCAAGGGGTTACCAAGTGTGATAGAATATGAGTAAAGTGACAAAACAATAAAGGAACAGGAATTAAGAAGACAGAAAATAACAATTGACATTGCATTTAAATTTTTGAAGAGAAAATGTTGACTGGAAAGCAAGAAGACAGAAGAGAGTTCAACAAGCAAGAAATGTGAAAGAAGAAACTATTAGCATAGAACTTACGGTTCCATCTAGCCATTGCAACTGTTATATGATGAGACCTTGCCACCAATCTAGTACTGCGTTTATATTCATAAAATCTAGGTACCAATGCAGAAAGCTCATCAGCACACTTGTCATGAAAATATTTTTAGGAAAGGTGCAGGATATGATTTAATAGAGAGGAAAGAACACAAGAATCAACTCTATGGCATGACTGTAAAGAAAGTACACAAGAACAATACAAGATATCCCCTTTCAGAGACAAAATTAGAACAGCCAGCACCTCAAATTAGCCGGGTTTACTTACTCAGGTATCTACATATTATTTAAGGACAAAAATGAGTATAACATATGTGTAAATAAATCAATATATAACAATGATATTATTATAAAATATAATAACATTATGGCTAGATAATGCTGAAACGATGTTTTTTTTCCAATCACTGAAATTAAGCAATGTTGAGCCTGGTCAATACTCAGATGGTTACTGTTGGGGAATGGCAGGTTCTATAAGAAAAACCTTAATATGTAAAGGTGCTTCTGGTCTGGCAGGTTGCAAAACCTACCTAGATTTGGGTGAGTGAATGAATGATAATAATTCCTTAGATTTAGTTCCACAAAAACTAAAACAGTCAAAGGTGAACAATAACACTGTCACATGGAAAAGGTTTTTAACTTCAAACTAATTTTATTTTCATATAATCACTAGCATTGGTTATGTATTTTGCCAGCAAAGAACAAGAAAATGCACACTGAGCTTGTAAAAAGAAATAAGCCTAGAAGCCATGAAATATTATCAAACTGATGACCAAGTCAAATCTCTTTGGTGCTTAATGGCCAGCTGTAACAGCCTTTATGCTGTTACAGTTCCAATGTAGCTTATCTAAGTGATATAGAAGACTTCTGTTAAGTATATATCTTGGTTTGCACATCTGAGTCTGGGAAAACTTTCATGTCTCATCAGCTAAAATTTAGTGATAAGCATGGAAACATAACTTGGTAGACACAACATCATGCAAGAAGTAATAATAAAGCTTTGAATGCAGACAAGACCTGTTAGAAGAAAAAAAAAAAAGGTGCTCTGTCTGTTTCATTTTGCTGTTGTCATTTGCAGAACTAGAAATAATACGAGTAAAAATTTTCTCATATCGCTTACAATTAGAAATATTTTGAAAGGTTTTGCCAATGATCTGACATTCTTTTCCTGATGATAACAAGTCATCAATAAAAGGTGTCATTATCTACAGTGGGTGATGGATAAATTGTCACCATACAACTGTTTAAATAGAAGATGAATTTAACTTGGAAAGACTCAGAATTTTTTTTAATATTGAAAATTATTTGAATAATTCATATTCAATCTTTTTTCAAATAAAACTGATGCATTAAACTCATTTCTAACCAATAAAAGCTAAAGTGACACACATCATCCCATGTGTTATGTATTGAACCAAGATGTGGAGTTGTGTCCCTTTGTCTCGAGTGACCCAAAATGTTGGGTTATCTGTCCTTTACCAGAGTTACGAATATCCACAATTTTGCATGGACACACGTGATTGTTCATTTAGGTAAATTCTGTCTTTTGTGGTCTTTATCTGTTTCAGTGTTTTTAAATAGTACATTGCAACAATGGACAGCATAAAAAATAATGCTACAAAGGTGGTAGGCAAGTTGGAATATCCCAAGAAATTGGCCAGTCTAGATGGAGATGGTTGATATAGCAAAAAGAAAACAAATCCAACCTTATAAAACAAGCAGGAACTGTCATAGATACTAAATAAGAACAAAGACTACTTCACAGCTGTCAATACCTATTCACTGTGAAGTAATCTTTGTTCCGATTCAACATTACATGAAGCTGCCACAGACAGGGTGCGATGGATAAATTGTCGTCTAAATCACACAAAAATGAAGATACAATTGACATCTCATTTTAGTACTTACAGGGTTCTCTCTCTGTTTGTTTCATTTTGCTTTTATTTGTTATTTGCAGAACAAGAAATAATAGGAGTGTTGTGTTTTGCATATCTCTCTGTGTAGCAGTAGTTGTAGTACAGTTCCCGAATAGCAACCGGGTTTGCTAGGCATAGTCTCTCTATGTTCGCCAGTTGTTTTCTATTTATACTTGTCTATCTAATTTCTATATGATACTACAAGGAGTAAAAATTTTCGTTGTGAAGAAAAAAAAAAAAATTTCCCAAACCCAAACAGTTTATTTAAATGTCAGTGTATACAACAATGATAGTAAATTTACTACGATGAATATGGATGAGTTGTACTATGGTTACTTTTGTTCAACACTGTAAAATGCTACTAAGACAAAATATTAACTATAGTGACGTCATGCTGAAACACTGATTCCTGTATGATCTCCAAAGTTAAGCAAAATGAAACCTGATCAATACCTAGATGGATAACTGCTTAGGAACACCAGGTGATGTAAGCTTGGATATCTGGCTGATATAATGGATAATGATTTGGAATTGTTAATTAGAGAGCTGAGTTCTAATTCCTGTTAGTTTCATTATATACATTTACATACAGATACTCTTTGGAAAAGTACAGATCCACTTCTTCTCTCCCCAGCTATAGGTTAATTAATTAGACTTGTATCACTAAATCACTGTTATCTCAAAAACATTCTTACAATTTAAAACTATTTTCTGGCTTTAAATAACCTGGAAAGAGTCGATAGCTGTAGAAAACAAATTAATTAAATTATTAACCTAAAAATTTGTGTCATGTTTTAAATAGCCTTATCAGATCAAAACTCTTACACAGATTCCATGCATAAAATCCAATTCATTCAGAAATGTCTAAACTATCATCTGTTTACAACTATTTTCTCAGATCAATGATTAAAAGCAGCTCCAAGTTTTAGGTATTAAAAGATGATGATGGTTTATTAGACCCTATAAACTAGTGCTAGAAAAAGTCACAAAGAGCATTTACAAATAATGAAAACCACATCACTTACATACAAATCTAAATGTTGAGTTTCGACCTTATCATAAACGAGAGGTTCTGAAGAAGATTATCAATATTTGAGTTATAACTGTGAAGTTGAGAAGTCTAATTTTCTGAAAAAAAAAACTTGTTTGAAGAGAAAGGTTTCATAAATTTCAACTGAAATAAGGAGACGGTTAATATTACCATTACATGCTAATCGTCCAAAGCCTTGCAGGATATATCTGAATGCCTGCTTGAACAGTATACGGCATGTGTACATTAGACCAGTGGCCAAAAATAATCCAATTCCCTTGGCACTTCTCAGAGACCAGGGATTAATTCTAGCTCACCCTTGGGAAGAACAGCTATGAGCTTCCTCAATAGAAGTTGACATTAATTAATGAGCCTACAAGTCAACAGGTCTTTTCTTATTTTCTGTCTTTGAATGAAAAAGTAAATTCCTTGTCAGCATGAAGAAATAGGAAACCCAGATGTTCAGTATCTAATTATGTATTTTCTATCATTTTCACTTTCTGGCGTCGTTTTTCATCGATATCACAGCTTCAGTTGTGGGATGAATTTGTAAATTAATGAAAACATTAATTATTCATCCTTTAGAAATCTAATCAACTATTTTTAGAGAAAATATCAAATAATCTATATAATCATTCTTTACCTCTCTCAAAATTATGTAATAAAGATTTTTCACTTCAAATCTTTTCCCAAAAATGTAAAGATTTTTTTTCTCAATTACTTATGAACAGAATAATATCATTTCTATCTTAAAAACACAAAAACAACTGATGTGGGATTTTGAAAACACAATAATAAGACAGATCATATCAGAAATGGGCAGCACTTTCAAAGAATAATGAATTGGTTTTGATTCTTTTGTTTTTTATGGTTTATCAACTCTTTGCAGGTTATTTAAAGTCAGAAAACATTTTTAGATTGTGAGAAGTTTTTTGAGATGCTAATGATTTAGTGATACAAGTTTTACTATTTAACTCACAGTTGGGGAAGAAGTGGATTAACAATTCCAAACACTACCTGCACATCCAAGCTTACAGCACCTTGTATTCCCAAGCAGTCACCCATCTAGATACTGTCCATACTTGATGTTGCTTAACTTCAGTGATCATACAGGAACCAGTTTTTCAATGTGATATGGCCATAAGCCATACACTTAAAATTATGATGTAATATTTAATAACAGATTGTATTTATGTAATACTGACATTTTTTTTTAATATCCCTTCAGTTATCTGTCTATAAATAAAGGCATTAGTTAGATCCAATGACAGGACACAAAGAGTGTGAGTTCAATACCTGGTTAAGGCAGTGGAGAACTTGGAGAGAGGAATTAACAGGTGATAACTGACATCCATTAGACATGGCACGTGGAACTAGAACAGTCTACCCCATTGAGCGAAAGGGTTCATTTTGACATTCCAAACACCTGAAGAAGGCCGAAGTGAACAACAGCCTAAAGATTGTGATAAATATGGCAACAAAGATGAGGGCAATAGTCTGAATAATGTAAATAGTGTACCTGTCAGTTATACTGCAAATTCTGAAAGATTTTTCTGAATTATTAATTTTGAAATAACCATAATATTTGTTATTGGCCTGTTGTGTTCACTTTGAACTATGACCTTGCAAAAGGCACAAGTCCATCTCTCCTACGCCCAACTATGGCTTAAATAGTAGGACAGTCAAAGAATAGTAGGCGAGAAGAAGGCAAATTTGGAATTACAAATCATGGATATTTATCTTTCCCAAGGAGTCATGCTAATTTACCGATAATGAAGAAAAGGGACCCATGGAGAGCTATGATTGCCTATGAAAGTGCATGACATTAAAAAAATTACAATATATATGTGATAAAAATGCAGTTGCTATATTTAGTGGCAAAATTACTCAATATCAGCCTGTGTAAATATAAGAGTGGACAATGAGGTCACCACTTGGTGTTATCCTAAGTGTTCACTTATGTATAAATCTTGATACTGTAATTAAACAATGAACAAAAATTGGAATAAAAGCAGTGATAGCACTTACCCTGAATCCTTCATAAAAATCAGTATGTCTTATTAGTAAATACTAAACGTCTTAAAATATCTCAGTATATCAACACACATGGTATAGGAGATACGGAAATTGAACACTGAGTAGGTTGCTCTACGAGTAGTTTTGTCTAACACTGCAAGCTGTCACAAAATCAAAACAATAATCTAAAAACTTGAGTCATGTTCTTATATAACCTCGTCAGATCAAGAATTTCCTATGGATGCCATGCACATCACCAAATTCATTCAGAAGTTGGCTGCATACAATCGCTTTCTTAGATTGATGGGTAAAAATAGCTTTGAGCAAGTGAGGTCTATAGAATCTCAGCAAAGACAATTCTTCCTGGAACTAGTATTATGGAATCATAGTAGAAAGAACTAAAATGGGTAAAACATGTAACTTGAAGAGAGAATAATGACATAAACAAAATACTAACATTCCACATTACCTCAAACAAAAGACAAGGAAGGAAGTCCCCACCAATCCAGGAAAGAGCAATTATAGCTACTGGACTTGAAAAAATCTATTTTCCTGAAAAATTATTTTAAGACAAAGATTTTATAAATTTCAACCAACAGCAGCACTGACTACTCACAATCAATGAAAGCCAAATGTTTCCTTATTAGGAAACAGCTAATATTACCATTATATTTGTAAATACTCACTAAAAATGGTTAAAGCCGAATACAGACTTGCTAAAAGTAGACACAATTTGATGATGCAAATCAGTGGCTGTTAGATTTGAAATCCCTTTCCTCAGACAGTGGAAATTGCTTCAAATTATTTATGCCTAATATGTGCACCATACTAACTTGATTTGCCAACAAAAAAGTAAAGTGATAGAGAAAGAAAGTAAGAAACGAATATAAACAGTAAACTTCCAGTCATCAGTCCAAATAGACCAGCTGGGAGAGTGCTAGACTGAAAGGTCTTGGGTTCAAATCAGTGTTTTGGCATAGACATCAATTAATATTCTGCATGAATGACATCTTAGTAGATAATCAAGTTTGAAACCTCTTTTCAGGGAGAATGGTTACCATCAAAACCTTAACTGAAAGCAACGAGCCAATGCTGACTAAATTTGTCTCAGATCAACAACAAATGGAGTTTATTATAGATTCTGTAAATTTGGGTGCCTGAGTGATGTTTAGTGACCCAGTCTTGCTAGGCCGGTTTCTAGTGTCGTGAGTTTAATCTTTACAGGGTGCTCATCTCTCTTATATCCAAGTACCAGTCTATACTTATATTAGTAAATACCAATAGAGTTTGCCAAGAAAAACTACTAAATAGAATATGACAAACGTTTTTTAAAAATAGCTAAGTTGATTAGGTATAAATATTGTTTTACTTGGTAATATATTTTTTTTAAGATCTAACCCTATTTGTCATTATAAGTCATATTTTGTTTTTTTACATGCGATGATGCTTACGAGCCACCCAAGGTAAAGAGTTACTGAATGAAGTGCCTAAGATTAAGCATTAGGAAGTGAGGATTATGAGGATATGGAGGATAGATAATGATTGACTGTAGTGTTCAGGGAAGCATCCTCTCAGGAGTCTGCTCCACAAAGCATGAAACTTCCCATTTAAAAAAAAAAGCCTTGTGAAACATCTTGCTTGAGTATGTGAGAAAATGAAATACAACCAAAAGAATAGAAACATATATATTTATATAGAAACAACAGCAGAAGGTAAAATAGCATACTGGTTTATATAGTATTTTTGTATTTGATGTTAGATTTAATAACACATTTTAATAATGATATAAACAAACATCTTTAACACTTTCACTGCTGCATTGTTATAGCATTGTTGCTAGAGACAAATTATTATAAAAGATGATGATCACAATTTTTCATGAGTGCAACAATTTTGGTTTCATTTGATACTCTGCAGTTTCAGAAAAAGTGGGAAAACACTCCAATATTAAATAAAAGACAAAATGAATATGCTGGTTAGTTCTAATTAAATCCTAGTTAGTTTACAAGCCAAATGCTATGAATTGACATTTGAGGGTGATATATATATATATATATATATATATATATATATCCAAAAAAATTGGTGTATACAGAATAAATTTCAATAACCAAAAATACTATTCTTAAAAGAGTGCTCAATACAGATTCGATCAAATATAATAATATTTTCGAATAAATTATATATATATATATATATATATATATATATATATATATATATATATATATATATATTTATTTCATCAAATCTGGCAGACAAGGAGAATTTAATTAATATCTTTTTTATTTAGTTTTTCCTGTGTATATATATATATATATATATATATATATATATATATATATATATATATATATATATATTTTCATTGTCCCAGGTGCTTTTGGCCTCTTCTTTAGCCTTTTGCAAGGGGCTTTGCTTATGGTGCTGCTAGTTATGGACAATTTTTGTACCCCCCAATTCCCACTAAATGACAAAACATAAGAATGCTGGAAATGAAAAAAACCCCAAAAAAGACACACACACACACATATATATATATATATATATATATATATATATATATATATATATATATATATGTGTGTGTGTGTTCAACAGTAAACAATCTAAGTTTTAAAATCATGTACAAGTTGTAGAACTGTTAATCTTTTAAAAGAGAAATAAGGAAAAATGTGAGACTGCCTAGCAGCGAAAGTACATTTGAAAATCATATTGTTGAATTTGACTTTTTTTTCATGTATTTAATAACAAATTTTAGTAAAACTTAAGCGTTTCTTTCTAAAATGTGTACTCCTTAATGATATAAATAAATGTAATTTATCTTAAAGTCGTCGTCGTCAATACAGTTGTGAACAGACTGTAAAGCTAAAACAGTTTGCTTAAGGTTTGAGCATTTTCAGTAATGAGACTTGTCCTGACTTTGGCAACGAATCAAAATATTTTTTTTTTCTACAGCATTGTCTTCATTAGAATCAGTAATGCAGCTGTGAAGAGAGAAGATTCTTCCCACCTTTTCCTTTTCTTCGTTGATTCCTTGTACAGACTTAGAACACATGGTTTCTCAACCGAGTAAAGCCATGAGATCCATCATGATGTCTGAAGTAGCAGAGAGAAGACATTAATCTGGTCTGCAATCTGTGATCAGGGCTGATCAACTACCAAGCTGCTACAGCCAATCAATGACCTGATACCGCAATAAAGCACAGCAAAAACAAACAAAGCAACAAATAACAAGAGAATTGGTTCAAAGTTACAAGGATAATTTCATTTGATTTGCAGTGCTTCAAAAGGTCAATCGTTAGTCTTCGAGATTTATGTTCTTTGTAAAGCAAAACCAGGCAAGGTTAGCTGGTTACTACAATTTATTATAGAAAGTGACTTTCTTTTGGGAAATTGATTATCCGTTTACTTTTGGTAAATGAGTTGACTCCAAGTTTTAAGAATCTTTTAAAGTGCATACAATTAAAAAAAAAAAAAGCAAATAGCTGAATGCATATTTTTGTGATATTAGATAAAAAAAACCCAGCAATATAAAAATTAGATCTTTTCTCCTTATTTTGCAATTGGTCCAGTGAGAAACCTAGTGGAAATATCAACCCATCAGAAGTGTTTACAAAAACCTATCAGAAATATCAATAGACCTTATGTAGCAGAAACAAAATGCAGATGGTGCAGCCAATTGCTACTGATAACAGTACACATCCCAGTCAGTCAAAGGGACAATGTTTAGTGTGTTGTCACTGCAGAAAGATAACACATGTATGCCATGCCAAAACAGAACCAGTGCAAAACCTGGAACATCTGGTTATGAAGAAAAAAGTGTTTACCAGCTTCCTCATGTGATGGTTGGGATGGTGAGCTGAGTGGTGTTAGTTATGCAAATGATTCTTTTGATAACCAACATCTAAGTTTTCTATAAAAGCAGATCTATTTTCTGGGAAGATAGGGAGCTTGTCAGTACACTGAGTTGACCACACAATGGGATTCAAATTCTTTCATTATTATTTGTGTTTTCACCGTCTCTGCTGTATTCAGCCCATACATGTGGTGTTCACATGTGGACATCTTGTCCATGCCTTGGTTGTCATGATCCAGTATTTGATTCTGGTGCTGCTAGGTTTTCCATCCCTCTTCATTGCATTCATCTCATACATGTGGTGTTCACATGTAGGCATCTTGTCTGTACCCTGCTTGCCATGATCCAGTGTTTGTATCTGGTGCTGCTAGGTTTTCCATCCCTCTTCATTGCATTCATCTCATATATGTGGTGTTCACATGTAGGCATATTGTCCGTGCCCTGCTTGTCATGATCAAGTGTTTGTTTCTGGTACCGCTGGGTTTTCCATCCCTCTTCGTTGGCAGATACCCAACCAATAAGAAGAAAATACCTTCATCTTACAACCCCTTCCATCCTTATTCCTTCATTATCTGTCTTTCCTCATTAGCATCTTCTCATGATGCGTTACATTGTGCAACCAACTCCCAAAAGGATACTTTCTTGATCACAACAATCTTAACCTGTTCAAGTCTAGGGTTATGCGTTATCTTCTTCACATATCACCATGAACTGTCTCTCTTACTCTGTAATGCTCTACCTTGAGTAGCTCTTGGGTCTTGTATGGTGTGAACATCAATGTAATTTAGAGCTTTTACAGACTGGCCTTCTACTTGATCATCTCCTTTCCCTCTTATGTATCATTTCCCTTCAGGATGTGGGTGATCATGGACATCCACAACTTCCTAGCTATTAACAGTATTTGTTTTTCTACCATCCATTTAAACATGATTGTTAGATAGGTGACTCATTGTTTCCCCTCTCCTTATATTGAAGCATTACAGTGTGACATTTGAATTCTTATCTTTCTTTTTAAAGCAGGGAAGAAATTATTATTCTGGCTCGCAGATAGTCATGTTATGATATGTCTAGCTGCAGCAGATTGTGAACTCATGATGTAGGCAAGTACCAGGGTGCCGTTACCCCAGGCAATAGCTTTCCTTTGGGTGAGGGCTAAAGTAAACTCCTGGTGTCTGAGGCATCTACAAAGGGGAAATACCAAGGGAATTTCAGTAAATTGGTCTTCTTAGAACACTGCTCTTAGGCTAAAAGTAGTGGCAGCAATATTTCACACATGTAAATGGCAGATGTAAGGTAATGTAAGACAATTTCAATGAAACAATACTTTTTTTATAATCATTTCTCCACAAGTAAGATGATAATACCACTAGGATGCAACAGGTTTCTGCAAGTGGAAGTGAATGAGAAGACTTTAGAGAGGAGAAAATAAAAAACAAGATTCAGGAATACAGAAGATAGCCATTGGCATTGCATTTAAACTTTTAAAGAATGTAGATGGCAGTAAATCAAATAATTGGAAAGAACTAAAGCAAGGAGTGTAAGAAACTATTGAATTAAAATTAAAAAGTTCAACAGTAAAAATAATGAAATCTATTTGCCAGTCTAGTAGCATGCTTAAATTTATGCCATCAGAGGCACCTTGGAGGAAAGCTTATCAGAATAAATGGCATAAAAATATTTGCAGAAAAGACAGAGGGAAATCATGTTATGATGGTGAGAATGACTGAAGCTAAGATACCATATCATTTTCAATGACATTACAGATCTTTCTTTGATTTTATATTTTTGTTATTATATAACCCAGTAAAAAGAGAGAAAATATATTAGTATGCATGCAAAATAAAGAAGACATTGCAAGAGGTGTGTGTGTGTGTGTGTGTGTGTGTGTGTGTGTGTGTGTGTGTGTGTGTGTACACATATACATGTGTGAATGAAGTTCAGTCACTGAGGGGAAAAATATTGCCATTCTCAAGAATAATGGATGTCGTCATTACAACATGTTAGGCAGAAAAGAGAGAAAGAAAGAGAAGTTTGTTTGATTTTGTTTAGTGGCATATCAACATCTCTATGGGGTATTTTAATGCCAAAATCTAAATATTTTTAGCACAATCTTACGGCTTTAACTACAGTTTAAAAAAATGTATTGTTGGTAATTCTACTATACATAGGTATTGTTGGTATTTTTTTAATATAAAAATGTGTTGCTGGTATTTTTACTATAAAAATATTTTGTTGCTACCACAATGTTTCAGCCATTTTGACCTTCTTCACTTAAATCACTTCACTGTAAATCTGGGTAGGCTGAAATATACTAAAGCCAAAATGTTGTGATAACAACAACAAAAATGAATCCAAATGTAAATAATGGTTTATTCTAGTTGCCATGTCTCCTCATCCCAGAAATTCAGACAGAAATCTTTAACAATTGTTTAAAAGATCTGGTTATACTGTAGAAACATTATATGCAATTTCCATTATCAAACTACATCTTCCACATGAATCTTTTGGTAAATGAAAGAATTTAGTTTTGCTTTAGTGAATATGACAAAGCTTTATTTGTTGTATCAATTTAATATTTTTTTTATATCTACTATAAAATCATACTTCATTTTTTACATCATTTTTCAATTTCTAATAATATTGAGTTTTAGTGTAGTAAATATTACATAAATGTTTATTTGTTGTATCAGTTTCATAAAATGTGAATCAGGATAAGTTTGGAAGAGTATCTTCATTGCATCACTAAAGAACTTTTTTCCATTCTGTTGTCTCCACCAGCTGTTATGTTTATAACCTGTACACATCTGCCTTTTAACTTCTTTTTGTTAATAGGATGCACAAAGAGCAGACATCTTTTCACTTTTTTCCCTTATTTATCTAATATCACAATTATATATTTCTCTTTTTATTACTGGCTGTTAAGATGAATTAAAAAAACATTCTTCAATATTATATTGCATATAACATACTGGTATTATTGATAGGAAGCAAACTACTAAAAGCTTGAGTGGTACAGCTAAAGAATCAAGAAATTTCGAAGTCAAAAACCAAACTTTTAAAACATGCATTGTATAGACCAGGGGTTGCTAAATCTTATCCACCATTGTGTTTCATTCAGCTCGAAGATCATACAAAATATTCTAGTTTTGAAGTATTAAATTATTTATATTATTTGTTCTTTAATATTATGCATAAAGTGTTAAAAACATATTTCATGTATAATTGAAGGCCTTCCATTAGATAGACACTTAGAAAATAAAACCTGTTGTTCAATGACATATTGACAAACAGAAGGAAGGAAAGTTAGCTGACTTTTACAAAATACTCCTAGATTTTTTTACATCTCTAAAACGGAAGTGCTCTCTTTTAATCAACTGAAAACACCCTTCTCACTTGCCATGAACATGGTTGATGCTAACCTCTAGAAGAGTGATTCATTGTGCCTTCTTGGACTAACATTTTGAAGTGGAAAGATCATATTGAATCAATTTCTATGCCTTCTGCTAAGAAAGTTAGCTCCCTTTGTCATACTAGACAATTTTTCTTATCAGAATCTATTTTACATATTTATAACTCTAATATTTTTTCTTGCTTTGAATACTGCCACCACATCTGGTCTGGTGTTCTTGCTCTATTTAGAGATTCTTGAAATAAATCCAAAGAATAATCTGCAATGATATTGGTCCTGACCTGGCATATCAACTTCAGTCTCTTTTCTATTGTTCTTGGAGCAATTTTCATCATCCATGCTCATTTTTTTAATGTATCTGTGGAGGTACCAACTTTATTTTCTTGTGTTGGGTGAAATGATTTTTTAAAAAATTAGAAAGCCTGAAACTACAAATTTAATGTGAGAGAATTGTATTCTTTAAAATGTTTATTATTAATAAATTAGAATTTTTTTTATTCTTCTAAATGATATTTTGTTTCTTTTTCCATATCTTGATTTTTCCTGAACAATTATCCTTCTGATTACAAAAAAAGATTTAGATAAATCTGGTCATTCATTTAAATTTTATTCTTTCTTTTAGAATTTTTTATTTATTTGGCTCATAAAAATTTGCAAAATATATGGTGTGTAATTCCTACTAAAAAGTTTGAAGACCAATGGCCTATACCAGGAGCCAGCAAACTTTTTTGGGAAAGGATCCAGATTGGTTGTTTTTTTTTTGTAACTTGCAGGCCAAGACAAAGTCTAATATATATATATATATATATATATATATATATATATATATAAGAAGTTTCGCACAGTGAGAAATCAAACAGAGATTGTATTTCTACTAATAATACCATCTACACAAGCAGTCACACCAGCCACAAGGATAACAATTAGTGAGTCTTCCTTATTTCTCTGTTTATTTCTCGCACTGCTGATGAAGGACACAGGCATGCCTGAAAATTCCAGACTTAAAACCTTAATTTCCATGCTTCATTTTTGTCTTGGGGTTTATAATTAATATTAATTAATAAATATTTTTCGTACTGATTACATTGGTACCCTTTCATTTACCCTTGTTTTATTAACCAACCTATCTATTTTACATATATGTGTGTGTGTGTGTGCATGTACAGGGTGTCCCCCCACAAATTGACATACAATGTGTATATTTGAGTAAGTATATGTACCAGGCAAATGAAATAGGCCTCATATTGAACAATAAAAGATTTATTTATCAAAATTCAAACAAGATATTCAAATGGACACAGATTTTATAACCGATTTCACAAAGCTTCACAAATGTTCAATATGTGCACTACCTGTGACACGACATATATCAAGTCGGTAGTTCAGCTCCTGCCAAACATGCTGTAGCATGTCTTGCGTAACATTCTCCAGTGCCTCAGTGATTCTATGCTCAAGTTCCTCTACACTTGTAGGAAGAGGCGGAATATTGACCTGTCCTTTCACATAGTCCCCATAGAAAGAAAATCACATGTCAAATCAAGTGAACATGGTGGCCATTTCAACAACACATTGTTATTATTACTGGCACATCTGATCCATTTCCCTGGTAGATTCTTATTGAGATAGGTCTGCACAGTCAACTTGGTTTTTACATATATTTTTAAGATTTGAGATTGTTTGAGTGAGAATTGGCTATGTTAGTAGACTATGAAATGATTTCAATTTTATTAGGACATCCTCTCTCTTTATATATATATATATATATATATATATATATATATAATAGAATTCAATGACATTTGTTGTATTTCAAGACCAGCAGAATGTGTGTGTGTCAAAATTGTACTTGATAATTCAAGAAACAATACTCTAAAATAAATGTTCAAAGGATTTATCTCATTGACCAACTCCAGAGTTTCAAGTAAAAATGCTAATGTTTCATATGATTATTGGTTATATAGTGTTTCTAAGTAAGTATGTCTCAGTTCCCTTTTGATTGAAATTAAAAAAAACAAAAAAATTGAAATAAATATTTGTCATTCATTTAAATTTTATTTGATGTCTGCGAGAAAACAGATTTCTTTTATTTGGGCCATGAAAACGTGTAAAATATATGCTGTGTACTTTTTACTGAAAAGTTTGGAGACCAATGGTATAGATGAGGGGTCAGCAAGCTTTATGGAAGTGGGCCAAATTGGCTGTGTTTTCAAGCTTGTAGGCCAAGACAAAATCTAATTAAAACTCTCTCTCCCACTCTCATATATATATATATATATATATATATATATATATATATATATATAGGGTTGGTCAAAAAGTTTGCTTGCTTATTACATAGAAAATTTACTTAATAAACTAAAGAACCATTTTGGCCAACCCAATATATATTGAGACACAGACAGTGTGGTGGTCATCAACATACAGTGTTGATTGCCATCAGTTTCACACTGTAAGCAATCTTAATTTTTTGTGTTGCTACGACTAGTATGAATTCTATATATTCGTAAATGAGGGTTTATGGTAAATGGGCAGAGGGAGGAAGAAGTTCCTTCTCACTTTTGTCCAAAACTAAAAAAATAAAAAATCACTAAAAATAATAAACTAAAAATCAGGACAATAAATAACCTAAAAAAAAAAAAAAAAAAAAAAACGAGCTGGGAAAATCTGGATTCCACCTAATTCAACTTCACATAATCCCCCAGTGCCCTATATATAGAACCTGCACCAGGGGTTGTGAGAGAAGGTCTGAAGACTGAGGAATGAAAGTGTGTCACCATGCAGTGTTCATTTCTCTGGTAGACTGTCTATATATCAGATATGGAGTACTCTATTCCTATAAACATTGTAAATTTTAAACAATATACAAAAAAAAAAAATTAAATAAAACTACTCCTTTATTTTAAAAATTTTTTATATATTATGTTAAATATTTTCTATGAAGAATAAGTGTAAACTCTTATAGAATTATACACCATAACGTTACTTCCCTGTGCCATTTCTATAAATAATTTCATGGTAATTGTTCTGATAACATTTCCTCTCAGGTTCTTAAATTTTACAAATTGAAGCATAGTACTAGATTTGCAGCAAAGTCTCATCGTATTACAGTTGAAATGGTTAGATGTAACCACAAATTCTATGCTAACAGTTTTTTTTCTCGCACTTCTCATTTGTGGAACTTTCTTCTGGCTTCTTGATTTCCAGCCAACTTTGTTCTTCAAAAATTTAAATGCAATGTCAATCATTTTTCCTTCTGTCTTCTTATTTCCTGTTTTTTTATTGTTCTCACTTCTTAATGTTTTTTCTCATATTAATACTTTGTAATCTCCTTGTGTCTTAGTGGCTTTATTGCCTTGCTTGGGGTGAAATGATTAAAAAAAAAAATTGTTGTGACAGGTTTAAAGATGAAGAATCAATGAAAAAACAAAAAAGAATAAATCATATTGCTGTTCAAAATTTATGCTTCTAATCAAAATTGATTGTAAATGTTGTTTAGTTAAGATCAACCTATATGTGGATTTAGCATGCTTCATCTTTAAAAATGTCTTCTTGTATAAATATACTGGGCCAAATGCTGAAAATGTCACACAAAAGAATTTAAACTAGACTATCTTTAATCCAACTCATTCAGGTAAGTTTAAACGTTCAGTTATATACAACAGATTTCTCAGATGAATGATTAAAAATGTCTTCAAGCAAATAAAATCTGTTGATTTTACTGATGAAAATCCTTCATCAAATCTCATAGACTGGTACTACAGAAAAACAAACAATGAAATTTATCAAATAGCAGAATACACATCACCTGAAGACTTTCAATAGCAGCAATATTTAAAATGGAAAACGTATGTATCTAGAAAATAATGATATAATCAAAATTTTGAAATTCCACACTATCTTATCCCTTTCAAGTCCCCTAGGACATATGTCACCCATAGATGTTTTCAACACATCCTGCGGGACATAATTGTCCCCAAAACATATTAATATGGGATAAAGCAAACACAGTATTCCATTGATATATTTATAATAATAAATTCAATAATATTATTTTTCTAAGTCAAAGCCATTTAAATATGTCTACTGAAGTGAACAATAATATTTTTTGCTGTATACATCAATTACACAAATGTGGACATGAAAGAGTTAAACTCCTATCAATAATAGAAAAAGTGATAATAGAGACCTTGAGTAACTAAGTTTCCCAAATAAATGTTTTAAGAGAAAGATGTTTATAAATTTCAATCTGCAGTAATGTATAACTGCTTAGTCAATCAATGCCAAATGTTTCCTTATAAGGAAACAGCTAATAGCTACTCTTATCATTAGCGTTTTTCTTTTTTTTTTAATCATTTCTCCCAAAGCAAGGCAATAATGTCATTAAGATGCAAAGGGTTACTGATAGAGAATATAGAAAAAAGAAACCATTATTAAAGAGAGAGGACAATAAAAGAACAAGAGTTAAGAAGACAGTAGATAACAATTGACATTGCATTTAAATTTTTGAAGATCAGAGTTGATTGGGAAGCAAGAAGCCAGAAGCAAGTTTCCCAAGTGAGAAGTGCAATAGAAAAATCTATTAGAATTAAACTCATGGTTACATCTAGCCATTTCACTCATAAAATGATGAGCCATGTTTGAAACCGTGTTTATGTCATTACAAGTTGTGAATAATGACCACATGATTGTATGCAGTTATAAATAACATAAGTACAATTTCAGACTTGGCATTTGTAAATAAAAACAAAATAGAGATAAATTTTTATGAAGTCAGGGATCAATTTGACTCTGTATTTGTATTATGAATGGGACCCCTCCTTTTAAAATGAAAAGAAATCAACTTTTTTTCTATTCTGACAAATGCTAATCTATGAAAATTATTCCTCCCAGAAAATTTATCTATTTTATACAAAGAAACTTGTAAATTTAAGTAATGCCATAATAAATAGTATAATAAAATATAGTAAACGTAATGAGACTAATGTCAACATGGATTTTTATAAAAGGATTCTAACTACTTCTTTAAAAACAACAGAAAATGAAATAACATTACCAAAAGCACAGATAAATTAACTGAACATACAATTTGAAAACATAACTATCCATCACCTTCACAGATAAAAATTGAAGAATTGTGATTATGGATGCTTGTAATAAACAATAAACTATCTAGCTATGTTTGGAAAAGTAAGAATAATTGGACTTAAACTATACCATGAAGACATTCACTAAAAATTAGAAGCTAGTAGTCTATAAGTGAAAATCTATAACATAAATATTGGACATAGAAACATACATATTTTTTAATCATTTCACCCTAAACAAGACAATAAAGCCACTAAGATGCAAAGGGTACTGAGTGTTAGAGAATATGAGAAAGATCACTATTAAGGAGCAAGAACATTAAAACAATAAAAATTAAGACAGTAGATAATGACTGACATTGCATTTTAATTTTTGAAGATCAGAGTTGATGGGGAAACAAGAAGACAAAAGAGTTCTACAAGCGAAAAAGGTAATAGAAGAAACTGTTTGTATAGAACTTGTAACCTAGAAAGGGTTACTGAATGAGGGATAACCAAAATGGAGGTTGGAAATGAAATGGTAATCTTTATAACATCAACAAAATACAATACTCGCCAGAGGCATGAAGTAGGAAAACCACTGCTAGTGGTGAACTACTTAGACAGATTACCCCTACTTACAATTATTACAACGTATTATGAGGGTTGAGACATACCTATTAGTGTTCATAGGTATGGTATATAACAGAACTCATGGTTATATCGAGCCATTTCAACTGTAAAATGATGAGACCTTGCCACCAATCTAGTACTACACTTAAATTCATAAAGTCTAGCTACCACAGAGGAAAGTTAATCAAAAGAGTTATCATAAAAGTATTTATTGAAAAGGCACAGAGAAGCTACGCTATGGTGATGGGGAAGTGACTGAAGCTGAGACGCTAGGTCAGGACAAATAACATTGCAGATTCTTCTTTGGATTTTATCAATATTTCAAAATATAATTCTAGTACATAGAATATATCTCATTAGATACAAAGAAAAGAATGCTGAACTGATAAGTAATGTAAATCCTTCTATATAGAAATGAATACTGGAATTTCTTCAGAGATGAAGAGAAAACTTGTGGTTCTACAGAAGGATGTTAAAAATACTATCAATGGTGCATGTAAACAAAGAGAGAGTTTTAAGGAAAATAGAAACAAAAGGATGCATACTTAAAAGCAGAAATATAAAATTGAAATTTCTGGAATGAGGGAAGTAGGTTTGGAAAATGTAATACTCAGAGGATGCATTAAATGCAAGAGGACAGTGAGAAACAGCAAGCCACCTATCTTGTGCAAATGGACTGCCAAACAAGGTGTGAGAGAGATAATAAAAAGGTAAACACAGCTAAGAGATACAAAGAATAGGATGTTGTGGAGAGTCATGATCATCACGTCCTGAAGGGACACATAGAAAAAAGTAAATAAAAATTCACTCATTATTTCTATCTACCCTCTCTCTCTATCTCCCACTTTATCTCTCTCTTTTCGTTTACTTTCCCTCTGTAAATGCAACATCAAATGTCACCTTTTGTCTTCCTGAAACCGGTTCTTTTATTGCTCTTTCTTCTTACTAAAGTCTTCTCAGTCTCTTTCACACTGAGTAACCCCTTACATCTTAGTGGCTTTATTTCCTTGCTCGGGGTGAAATGATTTAAAGAATATATCTATATTGTAATATTTAACAGATTTTTTTTTTTTAATTTTTTAATGAAGGAATTCTTTTGTACAAAAGTAAAGTTAAAATTTATGATGACCAAATTACACTGCAGAAAAGTCAGCTAATTAGTGAGAGTCATTTAATTAACAACTGTGGAACTTGCTCTGCTTTAATGAAGACTGCCAATGATGTTTGGAGATTAAAATCAATAGCATTCTGGTAGAAGGGGCATTCCAGTTTTAGCCTAGAATGTTTAGAATCTCTTGATATAAAGTATATATATATATATATATATATATATATATATATATATATATATAAACAAAATGGATAACAAAACAGTCTTTTCTATGTATTGCACAAATAGTATTCAAAAAGAGATTTTAGGTTTCATTGTAAGTAGTTGGAATCTTCCAGTATATCAAAGTCAATCATGTTGAAAAAAAAAAAAAAAAAAAAAATAATAAATGATCATTCAAAGATTATCATAACATCACACATTTTTTTTGAACTAATGAGGCAAAAATCAATCAGTGAGGCCAAGGTTCATTTTTGAGAAGCCACATGGTGAAGGACTCAAAAATAGAAACCAAATCAAAACAGCCCTTTACTTAAGTTAATGAGCTGAAATAGGGACAGACAATGTAAGGCCTATTTGCATTAATTTTTTCAGCCAAACTGAATTCAATTAAATTTTGACAATACCAGAAAGTTTTATAAAATGTATTTTTTACTTAATAATTAACCTGATTTGAATTTTAATACATTAATTTTTTACATATTACGCTGTATATAGTAAAGAAAGTAGTAATAAACTAAAAGGTATTTAAAAAAGTAAATTAAGAGAAAAATAAGGAGAAAGATGAAAGAATAAGAAGAGGAGAGAAAAATAAGGAAAAGGACAAAAGGAAAAAGACGAGAGAGAAAAAGGGAAAAGGAAAAAGACGAGAGAGAAAAAGGGAAAAGGAAAAAGACGAGAGAGAAAAAGGGAAAAGGAAAAAGACGAGAGAGAAAAAGGGAAAAGGAAAAAGACGAGAGAGAAAAAGGAAAAGGAAAAGACGAGAGAGAAAAGGAAAAGGAAAAAGACGAGAGAGAAAAGGAAAAGGAAAAAAAGACGAGAGAGAAAAAGGGAAAGGAAAAAGACGAGAAAAAAAGGAAAAGGAAAAAAGACGAGAGAAAAAGGGAAAAGGAAAAAAGACGAGAGAGAAAAAGAAAAGGAAAAAGACGAGAAGGGAAAAAAAAGGGGAAAAGGAAAAAGACGAGAGAGAAAAAGGACAAAAGGAAAAAACGAGAGAGAGAAAAGGACAAAAAGGAAAAGACGAGAGAGAGAAAAAGGAAAAGGACAAAAAAAGAAAAAGGAAAAAGAGAGAGAAAAAGGAAAAGGAAAAAGACGAGAGAGAAAAAGGAAAAGGAAAAGACGAGAGAGAAAAAGGGAAAAGGAAAAAGACGAGAGAGAAAAAACGAAAAAGGAAAAAGACAAGAGAGGAAAAACAGAAAAGGAAAAAGACAAGAGAGAAAAAACAGAAAAGGAAAAAGAGAGAAAAAACAGAAAAGGAAAAAGAGAGAAAAAACAGAAAAGGAAAAAGAGAGAGAAAACAGAAAAGGAAAAAGACAAGAGAGGAAAAACGGAAAAGGAAAAAGACGAGAGAAAAAACGGAAAAAGAAAAAGACGGGTGAGAAAAAACAGAAAAGGAAAAAGACGGGTGAGAAAAAACAGAAAAGGAAAAAGATGGGTAAGAAAAAACAGAAAAGGAAAAAGACGGGCAAGAAAAAACAGAAAAGAAAAAGGATAAGCGAGAAAAAACAGAAAAGGAAAAAGACGAGAGTGAAAAAACAGAAAAGAAAAAAGATGAGAGAGAAAAACAGAAAAGGAAAAAGAAGTGAGAGATAAAACAGAAATTGAAAAAGACAAAAGAGAAAAAACAGAAAAGGAAAAAGACCAGAGAGGAAAAAATGAGAGAGAAAAAGGGAAAAGGAAAAAGATGAAAAGAAAAGTAAAGGAAAAAGAATTAACAAAAGAGAAGTGATAAAAATTTAGAATCTGAATGCTATTAAAAAAAGATTATTGAAAATTAACTTGAATCTATATTCTCATAATATTTTATCTGGCCTCTTTTTATTGATAGTGATGCTTTAATTAATAAATAGAGTTCTACCTAACTTTCTAAGTTGAGAAATTATCATTATCATACATAGTTTTATTGAAATGGATGACTTCATTATAATCACAATATATCAGCCATTCTATCTTCAAACCTTCTTCCTGTGCCTGTCATATTCAGTAGTGATAAACTTTTGAACATATGCCTTGGAATCAACAAAACACTCATATTCTCACCACTAGTATGAATAGTATTTTCTGTAGTTAACATTTATGCTGATCATAATGTAGAAAACTTAGATACACTTTGGCATTCAATATGGCATTCATCTGAGATATCTGAGAGAAGCACATGATAATTAAATTTGTGGAAATTTTGGTCTACCAAAAATGCACAATCATACATATACACGATCACAGATTTGTTTACCAGAAGTATAGAATCAACACACACACTCTCACACAATCACAGATTTGTTTACCAGAAATGTTCTACCAGATATGATTACAGGTATGTTTACCAGAAGTGTACAATCCAACAATATGATCACAGATGGGTTTACCAGAAATGTACAAGCATACACAATCACAAATATATTTATATTCCAATAGGTAATGTTCCCAAAAATTTAAACAGAACACTTTATTCAATCTATAGGTGGCTAAATTCTCTAGTCCATGCTGAGAAATTAATTGAATTATTTGATGCCATGTTTTCTGCTTGCTTCCCTGAACCAGAGCAGAGAACACATCATGGCCTGACCCAGGGATTGAATTCACCCCCCCACCCCAAAAAAATAAAACACTGTATATACTTAACTCATGTTTAGATTTAACAGGAAAATCATCTTGTGGAATTTCAGTGTCTGAAATCTAATGTTTCTTCATTTTTAATCTTCTGAAATTCATACTACAGATATTAAATAAGTCATCTTGAAATGATATTTTAACAGAATCAGTTTGACCAATTTGAAGTGCCAATAAATCCTAGGAATAACATTGTTGCAAGTATCTTTTTTTTTTTTTTTTTACTAAATGTTCACACAATACAAGGTCCAAGAGCCACTCAAAGTAGAGGACTTACTAAATGAGGTTGTTGTATGGATGTAGGGAGGAAAAAAGAGCAGGATATGTAGAATAGTTAATGGGTGATCTTAAACTTGAAAAGTTTAAGATGATAGTGTTTTTTGGAAAGAATCCTACCATGAGGTTGCACTATAAAATAGCAAGTCTTAAGTAGCAGTCTAAGTAGATCTTCTTCCTTACAAATGAAATACAAATGAGAATGGTTCAACCCTGTATATATGACATGGTAAGTCGTAGCAGTAAATGTCTGAATTGGTGTTACTAGTCTATATAATATCCTACAATTTATTCAAGAAATAAAACAGTATTCTAAAATATGACTTCAACAAGACTACAACATAGAATGCACATATTACTGTCTCTAGGAATCATGTTTGCACAAACATGTATATGCACAAAAGCTTAGTATCATCTACCATGTGTTCAAGTGTGAAAGCAGAATAACATATATCATATTTTCATTACTTTAAAGCTCCTAAGAAAATGAAATTTCAGCATTAAATGACACATGAGGTGTTGATATGCTGTTAAACAGACAAATCAAATCAAGACCGGTGCAGTGTCTCACATAGATGCAACTGTCTCTGCTACAAAGCAAACAATTCTTTTATAAACATATTTAAATAAAGTAAGAGAGAAATAAAAAAAACAGAAACAAAATAGAAAGTATTAAGATACTTGTGGTAAAAAATATGTATATATTAAAAATATAATTTGATATCCGTCATCTGTTTTCTCATTACTGTAAAATACGTGCAACAATGCAATTAATTATATTCATTGCAGCTACTTCTTAAGTCTTCCTTTTTCTTTTTATTGACAAAGAACTAATTTCTGAAATAAATTTTCACAAGAACCTCTCCAGAGAGTTTGTCTTTTTACTGACATCAGGAAATAAATTTTAGTTGTTCCTATCAGTGTAACCATCTTTTTTTAATTGTGATATTTTCTTAGTTTTCAACAATCTTTACAACTTGGAATTCATCAAAAGAGAGACTGAAGGTAATTTTAGTGATCATCTGAAGTTAGCAGATAAGGTATTTTCAGTATGATATTTTTTTTTTTAATTTTGACTTAATTTTTCTTGATTTTTTTATTCCAAAATTTCTAGCCATTTTATCTATTGGTTGTTAAATAATAATAGAATTGTTCTTACCTTCTTAGATAAAATGTTTTCCTTATGATATAATTGCTTTAAAATAGGTTTTATCAATTTCTTTGTAATCTTGTATATTTTTACCAAGATGTTTTTAACTGAGCCATTTTTCTTGTTAAATTAAGAAATTATATATATATATATATATATAGATAGATAGATAGATAGATAGATAGATAGATAGATAGATAGATATAGATATAGATATATATATAGATAGATAATATTAGTGGTAAATATAAACATACATATGCAATCATATATCTAAAATATATAAATATATATAAATACACACATACATATATATTTGTATAAAAAATAATTCCAAGAGGATAGAATCCAGGTAGAACTCAATGTCCAGGACAGAGTAAGGATATAATAAAAAGGCTTAAGCACTAATATTCCAAGGTCCTAATATTAGTGTTTAAGCCTTTTTATTATATATATATATATATATATATATATATATATATATATTAATCATTTCATCTCAAGCAAGGTGATAATAGACATAATGATGCAAGATTATACTGAAGGTGAAAGAAACAGAGAGGACAATGAAAGAACATGATTCAAGGAGACAGAAGGGGACAATAAAAGAACATGATTCAAGGAGACAGAAGGGGACAATAAAAGAACATGATTCAAGGAGACAGAAGGGGACAATAAAAGAACATGATTCAAGGAGACAGAAAATGATAATTAAAAAAGTATGATTCAAGGAGACAGAAGGTGACAATAAAAAAAACCATGATCAAGGAGACAGAAGATGAAAATAAAAGAAAAAAACATGATCCAAGGAGACAGAAGATGGTAATAAAAAGTCGGGACTGAAGGAATCAGAAAATGACAAATTGACATTGCATTTAAATTTTTGAAGTTTGTAGTTGACAAAAAAGCAGTCATCCGGAAGAGGGTTCCACAAGTGATTTGTTTGGAGATTCTGAGAGGCATTATTTCATCATTATACAAGTTTTTAATATTTGTTTAATCCTTTTTGGTTGTTTTAGCACCAGATTTTGAACCAACCTATGTTTCTTAAGCTTAAAAATTCCTTATAATAGACATGCTTTTAGATTTTGAGAGAAAATTTCTTTTTATTTTATTAACTTTGAATACTTTTTTGAAGCGTTTGTTAAATTTTTATGTTTATAGCATTTACTTATGAGGAAACAACTAATATTACCATGACCATTGTCGGAAAGTTTTGTACAGATTTATGCTATCTCCAATTGAAATAAACAGCTCTGAAGTTATACAATGAGATTCCCAGTCACATTTTTATATTTCTTTGTTTGTAAACTACAGAGTTTAATTTAACAACTGAAGAATATATCATTGTGAAAAAGAGAAAGAAAAAACAGTTAAATGTGTCTAAGAAAAAGGAGGTTGAAATTTCTGTGACACATATGGAAAGAAGGCTTGGAAAATTTGACACTCACAAGATATATTGAACCAAGAGGGACAGAGAGAAGTAGTGAGTATATGGATCGCAGAACAGGGAGTGGGAGGGATGGTAAAAAAGACAAACACTGCTAAGAGCTACAAAAGATAGGATGTTGTGGAAAACCATGATCA